>VWZV01007145.1:0-41762 GCA_013397155.1 Irena cyanogastra | reverse complement strand
AGCTGCTCTGCAGCCTGGACACCAGGTCTGAGCTTGGAGGGATTGAAAGAGACTGAAGAGACTGAGACACACACACAGAGGACTCTCTGAACTACAGAAGGACTCTCTGAATTTGCCATCTCTTCAGAGCAATGCTCTCATGACATCTGTTTCATTGTTTACTATTACTCATTTTTTCATGCTTGTGAATATTTACTTGTTAAATAAACAGGTTTTTTCCACTTTTCTCCAAGGAGATTTTTCTTCCAAACCAGCTGGGAGAGGAGCTGCTGGAATTTGTTTTTTAGAGGAGACTTCTTTGGGAAATTTCCTCCTAAATTTTGTCCCAAACCAGGATAGAAAGGTAAGTTTTTCTTAACTGTCTTTAGTGATAGATATGCTAAAATTTGCTTTAATATGGGAATAGTACATTATCTTGCTCTTGCTTTATTGCAACAATTTATCTTTTTTTGTTATCATTCCAAACAATTTCTCTAGTGAGTAAACCAGAGTCAACAATTCTCTACAATACTCCTAAAGCCTTTTTTAAGGTTGGTGAATATAGTTTTGTTTCTAATCTGATGCTGAGGCTTCAGGAAACTAGAAACTATAGCTAAAAATTTTGCAGTTCCATGTTTGAATTTCTTTGTTACTTTTGACTCTTCCACTTTGGATGCTGAAGATTTTTTACAGTGTATTTCATTGATTAGATTGATTTAATTAATTTCATTAATTTGATGATGGCACTGATTAAATGTTCTTTCTAGGATAATGTGTTAGATTCTTTCCTCAGAAAAAATGGTTCCAAGGTGAGAACTTGTGAGTTCTAGCTCTCATCATCTAGCTCTCTAGATGATTCAAATATAGAAGAGATTTTAGATATCTTATCCCTTCAATCTGATGCCAACATGTTTTCTCTGTTTAGCAATCCCTTCTCTAATGTAGTATAATGTCAGTGTGGAGAAACACTAAGTTAGACCTTGTAGCCTGGAACATCCAAGAATGCAAAAATGTCTGTCAGCACATTTTGCAGGTCACAGCTCCTCTTGGGTTATGTGGTTAGTCAGTTCTTTTTTTCACTATAAAGCTGGGGGAACATGTTCTGCATTTCTGATTTCCACATTTTTTAGCTTTAAAGAAAAGAAATGCACTCCTGAATTCTGAAGGACAGAGATGAAAAATCCTACCCCTCCTCCATGGAAGAACAATGAAATTTGCTAGAATTGACAGATGACACACTACACAAAGATAACAGGTAAGCCTAAAATAAAATGATCCTACAGCCTGAGCTTAAATTATTGACTCAGGAGTGTTGGAGTACATCTGGTATTTTAAAGTGGACTTAAACTTGCTCCCTCATTTATCAAATCTGCCTAAATAAACTCTGTCAGGCCTAAAGAGAATGGTAAGGACCATTCCTAGAAAGACTGTATATCTGTCAAAAAGAAGTGGAGCAGTCTTACAGCCAGCCCAGCCTTCTTTAAGCATGCAGAGTTGGTAAGACAGCTAAACTCAAAAAATTTAAATGAGAAAGGGGCAACTAAAACAAACTGCTCTAGAACTTTATATGAAATTCACAAAGTAGGCTTACAGAGAAATGTCAATACTTAATTGTTATTTACTACATTCAGATCATGATCATTTACCATATAAATAGGAGATGGAGAGTATCTGCTCATAGTGTGCACAATATATGCATGACGTATGTACTTTTAAAAGATCTTAGTATCTAGCAATAACTTCATTTTACCTGAACAGCACATTATTTATGTACAAAAGCTACATTAAAAACAAGCAGATGATGCTAAGGGTATTCCAGCTAGAACCAATAATAAAAAATTACTAGTTGTGCTGTGGGCTCTGTTAATAACTATAAGAATGGAAAACATAAGATTGTAAGATGTCAACACCTGTGACATTAAATAAAGGATTATCCTTATTTGCGAGGAATCTACCTCAGAGAATAATACTTACAGTGTTAACATTTAAGATAGTTATAAAATAATAATTGTAACACTAGTGCTTCAAAAATCCTAGCCAATTCTCTTGTCCACATGTAAGGTTACATCTGGTCTGGTTCTAAGTATGTACGGAAGATAGAGGAGTGCCATAACTTTCCATGCCGTGACTATTTTCTGCGCTTTTAACTCAGCATCACACAGGATTTATTTATATTTCCACACTACTGTGAAGCTTGAAAGCTATATGACTCTCTGTATATCTGAATATGTATATACAAAATTACATATTAATTTATATGTGTATAGATATACATTGCTTTTTCAGCCCCTCCACCTCAAAAAAAAAAAAAAAGTACTGGATGCAAAATGGAATTAGATGACTCCTCGTAGTCATTTAAGGGAAGGAGAGGTGGCTATCTTTTTGTGGATCAGAAAGGTGACATCATTCTAACACCTATACTACCCATTTTAAGCATTAAATGTTTTATTTTTTTTGTAAAGCTGATTACAATCTCTCAGGCTATGCTCAAATTCTCAAAGGAATTCCATTCCTTTCCTAAAAGAAGTACAGTTTTACCATTTTTTATTTTATTACTTCCTTGCCGATTTTCACATCTTCACAAGTTAAAATTTAAAGCAGTGATTCCAATGCTTACAGAATGCAAGGGGCTTCCCTTGAGGTAAAGACAGGAAAGTAACAGATACAGCCACTATGAGAGTGAGCCCCTGCAGTGATAATGTACTATGTATATGAAAAGAGATTAAAAAATATTTATAAGGGACATTTAATGTAATTTTCCATTCAGTCCAAATCCCTCTGAAATGTTGTGGTGTGCCATTTGTTTTAAACTCGATGGTTTATTCTGTACCCCCTAAGTTCCTTGTAAATTGGTTTATTCCCCAAGTTATCCCGCTCTGTAACCTGTCCCTCAAGCTATCCCCTCCCCTTGTCCCCACTCAATATGTTGCCCATCAATGTCCCCCAACACTTTGTTCCAGAGAGTTCCCTGTCCCTCAACCCCAGATGCAATCAGTGTCTCCCTGGCCACGCAGGGGTCCCCCCTTACCCTCGACGCACCATTGGTGCATGTGACTTGCCCCCCTTTCTCCCTTACACTGGTTGGTCCTCGTCCAAATATGTAATCCCTTCTACCCGTCCCCTGTACTTCTGTGACTGGTTCCGTGCTTGTGTCCACCCTGTGAGTGGAAACTGTTTAAAAAGCCGTGCACACAGTGCTCAGAGCTCGTTTGTCTTTCCCTTCACTCATTTGGTTGGGCTCCAGTTTCCCACCCCTCCTAATAAATTAGGTTGGAATTCCAGACAACAAGAGTCTTCTCCTCTCTCTACTGCCGGTCCTGCGTCGACAAACCCTTGCATAGCACAGAGCTCACGAGGTTCCACTGGGAGCCCCACCAGCGCCCCAGTGGTTCCGCAGTCACGCCACCGCCACCTGGTGTGACTCGGTGAGCTAGCCTGGGCTTGTGAAAAGGGGGCGACAACACTGAAATGTTTTTCAATATATGAATCCAAGTCCACAATGTTCTGTTACCAGTTCTGTTATGTACATGTAAGTTGCACTTCTCCAAAATAACGTAAAATGTCTTCTGGAATGCTTTTTATGTAATTACCTGAGTTGGGTATTTTGTGAAGGTGGGGTTTTTTTGGTTTTTTAGGTGTGTTTGTTTGGTTTTTTTTGATGTGGGATTTTGTTTGTTTCAATTAGTTGGGGAGTTTTTTAGGGATGGGTGAATGGGTCATTGGGCTTTTGTGTAGCTTTTTCTTACCCTATTGCAATGTGGAAATCATGCTGGTTTTTGCATAAGTCCATCAGAATATAGCTACACTCCTAAAAATGAAAGAAAAATAATTGAATGATAAAGCTACCAATGCTTATGATACACTGAAGTATTGTAAACTTAAGCAGTTAAGTTAGGGTTGTATGAATAAGAAGGCCCCACAGGTTAATTAAAGCTCCTGTTGTTAATTGTTAATGGTTCTCAGTTACCTGTCAAGTTTGTTGAAGTTCTCTTCCCCCAGTTGTGTGTCCTACTTCCTACTTCCTATGTCCCCACTTCCTGGTTCCTGTTCCCAGCGTCGGGCATGACACCCACTGTTCCCAGAGAAACTAGCAGCATGCAAATGAGGAGGAGACAACAGTAACTAGTGAGCAAAAGACAGAGATCCGTGCAACATTAAGAGCTGAAAGTAACCACTGTGAAAGAGCAACATCGAGACGAGCCATCCAATCCCCTAAACAAGTCTGAGCCAAGTCTCCATGACTAAAGTAGTGCCGAGCGAGACAGAGGACCCTAGACTCCGAGCCATCCTACAGAGCCTTTGGGTATATCCCGCGAGGACAAAGGCCCCAGCTCTGCCTGTTTCAGCGACAGACAGATCTGCACCTCCTCCTCCTCAGCTCGTCGTGGGACAGTGGGTGTGCGCGCGCATCCCAACGCCCTCCGAGGCCCTTTCTTTAATAAAGGCTGTTATCTGGAGAAGAAGATCTCCTTGCCCTTTTATTTATCACAAGGGTCAAAACATCATCAGGTGGAGAAACAGCTTTCAGCAGTTGTTACGCTGTCTTTTTCACCTCACAGTTATCACAGAATGCAATTTGTGTCACCACAGCAAAATATTGAAATAATTTTACCATTAGTGAGACAATGCAACTGTTTCTGCCAAGGAAAGCACTCTAAATCTAGGAAATCAAGCTGGTCACACCTTAATTTAGTTCCCATAGTTCTTAGGGAAAATGTGCTAGTATTCCTTTACTCTTCCTTCTACTTCATTCAGTGTGTTTTGGTCTCATAGAGGACTGGAATGCATGAAGTACAATATTTTATGTGAGAATGGGGCAAGGGAAAGGCCCTGGAATGTTAGATCCCTCTTTGTTTGGCCCCCTAGGCTCCTTCCTAACCACCTTATTTACTGGGAAATGAAGTAGAGATCCTGTGGCGATGCTGATGCAAAACACATCCCAGTTCTCAGGGCTATAGCATGAGGCTCCAGTGTTATCATATGATAAAAGATTTTTCTTAAACCTTGTAGGGTTTGGCATGGGATGACTAAGATTTGTCTGTCAGATATCATTCACAGACAGTGCTGGGGATGGGGACCTGGGACGCCCTGGGTATCTTTGAAAGAGAAGAGGAAGGGGATTGGAGTGCTCTTGAACTAGGGATTGCAAACCAAATAAATACAGACTCTGATTTGCAGTAGCAAACACTTCTGGAAATCTCTACTGAAGTCATCAGAGGTGTACTTTGTACACAATGAAAAGGGAAGTCTCTGATCCTAGCACTTCAAAGGCAGCCAAATGTTTTGGCCAATTCTGATATCTCTGCATTTGAGATTAGTGTCTCTCCCTTGCCTCAAAGCTATGCTGTAAAAATAATTCATCGATATTGATATCCTAATGATAAATATCAGAGAACTTCTGAAAGTAGGTTATTAATGTTGTCCATGGAGCATAGTTTGAATGAGGAACATGTAATTGAACAGTATCTGCTACTAACACTGAATGAAATGAGCAATTCATGAAAAATGTCCATTCAGCCTGGTGAACTGAGTTTCCATAGCAAATACTCATTCTGCTATTTTCTGTCAAGTAATTAATTCTGAAATCCTATTAATTTTCTTTTAACAATTTTGTGGTTCTTCAGTAAGGAAGCACACTACAACTAATACAGTAATTTCAGTAGATATGCCAGTTTAAGAAAAGGCATTTGATCAACATCTGAACTCCACAATTGTGAATCAGATTACCCAATTTACTGAGTACTTCATTCCAGTAAAAATGCTTGATTGTTTTATTTGTCTTGAGACATGAGAATGTGTAAGTAACAGAACTCATGCCTTATATAAAAATCTATACCTATTTGGCCAAAGAAATCTGAGGAACTTAAGCCTTACTCAGGGCTGGAAAAAAAATTAGTTTGCTTAAATACAAGAATTTACTGACCAATTTAGTTAAAGACAGTTAAAGATATTTAGTTAAAATTATTTAAATGTAACAAGAAGAAAAGGAAAGTAACAATTCATCTTAAAATTGATCCTTTTTGGAAAAAATCTGCAAAGTAACAACATTTAATACAAAAGGGCTGTTAATAAAGATTTTTTCATGAAATAATTTCAAAGTGAAACACAGTAACTGCTGTCTTACTACATCAGCCATTCCTTCAATATCTGAAGTCTAAGCAAATTAAAACATCGGACTGTATTGTTCCAGTAAATATCAAGCAATGCTTTGCACTGATGAATTTGTTTAAGTGTGATGGCATATCTCTCTATCTATTTTAAATGTAGATTTAAACCAGTTTCAATAATATTCAATAATTTCAATTATATTCAATAATATAATAATAAGCTGCTGAATCATAGGCCTCTTCAAGAAGGTAATGATGTTATGATATACATAAAATAAATGCACTATTATATTTGCTATATGATAATACATTAATTTAAGTAGGCTATTATGTCCATCTTAGTTTAAAGGTGACCCACTAAACTTTTTTTTTCAAAACTATGCCACCTATTTTGATGTAAACTGTCAATGTAATGTTAATAGAAAAACACCTTAAAATAAGCTGAAAACAAAACCCAAATACAATTACAGTGCATTTCAAGTCAACTGTAAAGGTTACAAGAAGAGTTTGGAATATGTCTTTTTGGAACATTTTAAATTTAAATAGAAATAAATTCAGAGAATTGTCATGGAGCAAATTCCATGAGGGAAAACATTGGTTTGGGCAGCATTTTCTCAATAACATTGCATAGCATAGGGTAAATTATGGCAGTAGTTTATTGAAAAGTGTCTTTCATACATAATTTTACATTTGAGAAGTAGTCAATATGGGTCTAGCAGGCGGAAACATTCTTCCATTGAGCATCCTTTCCTGGTGAAATCCTTCCTGAGAAGCATCAAAAGGAGCTGTAATTACAGGCAAAGTGTTTATGTAAACAACTGTCAAAAAATGATGATTCTGAGCCTGGTCTCTTGATCATTCTTGGACAGGCTTTGCCTCCTTCAGTGGAGCCTCTGAGAACCTCTGGGCTGGGAAAACTGAGCTTTGCTTGAAGACAACCTCATCCAGCAATGGCTGAATTAATTTGCAGTAGGTCAGTTTCAATAAAAGAAATCCCACAAGAACCACTCCAGAAAGGTGACCAATATGCTAATCAGAAGTTATTTGTGATTCATATACCATAAATGTATCTCCAGCCATTCTTTCATAGAACAGAGGGAGACCTGTAATTTTATGTAGTGCTGTTGTAGTCTGATTTTGGTAGTGAAGTACCAACTTCCACAGAACATTTCCTGTTTAAAGGCCTCACCCTGATAGTGAGATCTGGACTGAATTTCCTCCTCCCCTTGAGGAGATGAGAAGAAAGATCGTGGTTTTTGCAACCATGTTTTGACAGTGTTACTCTGACAGAAAAAAATCTCTGAAACTGTCATCACACAGAAATTTTTGTACCAAAGTGAAGAGGATGTGAAAAGCCCCACAGAAGCTAAGCATTGTCTAGGGCACGCAGGAGTTTTTACTTCAATACCTTCACTCTGCCTAAAATTTCCATTCTGCAAATTTTCCTGGATTTGGCTGTATTGTTGGCGACTTCAACTAAACATTTCACATAGTGATGAGTAGGTTTCTTATATATGAAACATTCTGGGTACATTTTAGCTCCACTTCTGACTCCAAACAAGTTTTGTCTCACTGAAGTCTATGGGATGCACCAGACTCAAAAGTGGTAAGTATTAGGCAGATTTTGATGCTCACTTGTCAATAAATAGTAAATAAGAGAATTTCTGCTGCTCAGTTTGGAAATAAAGACCACAGAAGTGAATGACTTTTGGTTGTAGAACAGTTGTAGAACAGCTTCCAAAATTCTTCTTATGGAAGACCTTAATGCATTTAAATTGAACTCAAAGTTCTACATTAAAATATTTGGTTATCAGGCTTGATAATACCGCAGTTCCACAAGGTAAGCAAAGTGCTCTTGGAATATTTTTTCAAGGCCCAAAGTTAATTTTTAAAAAAGACTAACAGGCAGGCTTTTTCTTATTTTATACTGAAGATTCACACTCTGTTCCATCTGGTTCATGGTTTCCACCAAGAAAAAATCTCTAGTGAACCAAACACACACTGAATGACAAACGAGTAACAAAGATAAGTATCACACTGCTTTATCAATTATATTAACTTTTGTTTGGCTTTTTTTCCTTTTGTAAAAAGGTTCAACTTAAGTTCATATTTTCAAGTTGCTTTTAAATTAGTGTTTGGTTTGACCCCAGTCAGCAATCAAGTAGCACACAGCTACTCATCTGCATGCCCTCAGTGAGGAGAGGAGTCAGCAGGGAAGTAGAACTTGTGGGTTGAGATAAAAGCGTGTTAATAAAAGAGATAAAAACAGTAACAACAACAGAAATAACAACAATAACAATTGTAATTATAAGAGAGGGATAAAACCCAAGAGAAAGAAGTGATGCAAAATACAGTTGCTCAACACGCACTGAATTATGCCCAGTCCAACCCTGGGCAGTGCTCGCCCTCTCTCAGACAACTGCCCCTAGTTTATGTGCTGGGCATGACGTTCTGTGGTGTTGGAATATACCTTTCCAATGACTCATTCAGGTCACCTGATCTGGCCATGCTCCCTCCCAGCTTCTTGTGTAGCTTCTCATTGGCAGAGGATGAGACTAAGTCCTTAACTCAGGGTAAGCACTGCTTAGCAAGAGCCAAAACATCAGCTCATTATCAACATCACCTCACACTGAATCCAAACAACGGCACCTCATCACCTCCTGGGAAGAAAATTTACTCTATACCAGCTGAAACCAGAACAAACAATAGCCAAGAATTTCTTGTTAAAATTTTCTCAGTATTATTTAAATGGTAGTAAGTTATATTGTATTCCTTGTAGAGCTACACATACATGTCTAATTTATTTTTACTCCAATACATCTTTTCATGCTCAGGTGTTCTTAATTTTTTTCAAGCAAAGCAGAAAGTCTGAGTTATCTTTTAATTTCTCTGATTGTTTATTTTCCAAAAATTACTACGTGTATAGAATCTATAAGATAATGATAAATTTTAAATGTTAATTTAAGAGTTCTCCAAGGTTTTAATTCTCAGGCTTTCCTTAGTAACTCTGCTACTCTGTAAATACAAAGACATAAATCTGGTATTCAAAGAGTATCAGCAGTACCATGTGGCTGTAAGATCTTTTACTTATCTGTCAGTTGAAGAGATAGCTACAAACCTGTCCTAGCAATTTCCCTTAGTCTAGTGCTTGCTTAGTTTATAGAGTAGTGAATATATTTAAATTATCTAATAAAATTCCTGCTGATTAATGGAGAACTTACTGAGATAATTTTAAATGAAAAATCATCCCAGCATGAGGACATACTTTTTCCCTTTTTTTAAAATGATATTTTACCCTAAGTTTTAATATCTTAAAGGTGTATCTTAAGCATCACATTTCTGATTGTATTACTCGAGAGCAATGGAGAATGTCAATATTTTGTGTTTAAAATCCAATTCATTCAGCAACTACTTTTTAATATCTGAATAATTCTTTGGAAGTGGAAAGCTATTCTTACTTGTAGTTTTCCAAGGTAACATCATCTTTATAAAATTTCCCTCTCATGAGATTTTCATATTTTTTTTCTTTTCATTTTTTATTATGATGATTAGAAGCAGATTTTTATTTCACAACAAGATTCTCCATATGCATTAAAATGATATATGCATGGAGAGTGAGATGTGCTTAGCCACTTATATTCTTTCATTATTTCTTTTCTGGTTTTATGCCCATTGATCAATCAGCAAGTGTATATTGTCTTGATAACACTATACTACTAACCAAAGAGACCACCACTTAGAACACAGTTAAGGCCTAAACTTAATTGTTGGAAGATTTAAGCAGCTAAATGAAAAGCTTATGCTAGGATTAAATCACTGAAGGCCAAAAATGTAAATGAAAACCAATCAGATTTCCTCTCACTATTACCTCTTCATAAATACAAAGAAATTATCTAGTTATTTAGCACTATTGGTTTAGGAAGAGTAAATGCAAACTTATATGTCTTGGGCAGAATCTTGGAATGCTTGTTTCCTTGCTGTGTCACAGACTTCTGCAGAAGTCAGTTATGCCCAGATCCTCCGAAGACTATTTATTTGCCTGTCACTGATCACAACATCAAACAACAGCTTCATAGAAGCAGCAACAAATTGAAAAACACTACGATGATGCATAGTGGTGTTAAATGTGCCACAGATTGGCTGGTGCATGAATGGGAGAGGCAATGTAACATTTGTGAAGCATGTATAAATGAGTTAGGAAAAAAAGATTTTTTAGTTTTACACTTCAGATCGACTGGTACACATGAAAAATTATACACATCCACAGCCTGAATTAAACTTTAAGATCAGAAAAGAAGGCAAAGTAATTGTATTCAACATCACTGCACGGCATGCTGTTCCATTTTAAGGGACATGCAACTGGAGAACATATTTAGAAACCCCTCCCTGCCTCTGAAAAACCCCGTGTAAAATTGCATCTATGAAACTAGTGAATTAACCACATGTCTAAAAAGGCAACACACAAGGTTCAACATGCATTTTCAAGCAGGGACTGTCAGAAGTCCTAAATACAGCACTGGTTATTTATGTTCAGTTAAAAGGGTAGTAACAAAAGTCACCTTCAGTTGAAGCAATTGTACTGTACCTGCTGTGGTGTCTCTAGGAACTGTGAAAATCCATCTACCCTGCCTCAGTTTCCCTGTGTGATAGCCCAAACCTGCTAGGAAGATTGTCAGGTTCTCAAAACAAAATGCTACAAGGAGCTAATTGATTCTCCTTGGAGGAAAAGTGAACAATAATTTCTTATGCAACTTACCTCTTTTATCAAATTGTAATATTTATAATTAAAATAAATATTTATCCTGACTTGGCTCTACTTTCAGCACCCTCCTTATTGGTCTGTCCTTAGCTGAAAAAGACTAACTCAAAATGTCCGTCTGCCTCTTATCAACAAATCTTTAACTAAATCTGGCTAGGCCTCTTGTTTCATACCAATTCTCAAGAACTGAATATTTGGTTCAATTAATTGGAAAACAGTGATATCATTTCCTTTCTTGATTATAGATGTTTCTGTAATTCCAGGGACAATTCTCTGTGGGGCAGAAATTGTGTTCTGTTAAAAAAGGATGACAAATAACACTAGTGTTCTCATTACTGTTCCATTCCTATATATTTAAGGATATACTGGAAGCTCACTTGCTACAGTAGTTAACTAGTTACCAGATGGCCATTACTGAGGCCAGTTGTCACAGAGCAACCTCTGTCTGCACTGTTAAACTCTTTAAAAAGCTGTCAGAGCTATGCCCTAGACTTGTCCTACCCCACACTAATTTGTAACCCATACACTTAAAGAAGAGAGAAAGCCCTAACTGACACGGAGCCCCAGTAAAGAAATAAAGACCAAAAGAAAAAATGACAGTGTTTTTTCTAATTACTTATTAGTAGATAGGATTGAATTAAATTGCCTGGGAGTTTACCTTATCTGTATTGTATCAATATGATACAACTGTAGTCTTCTGTATTTTCAACCCTGCTACAGCTACCCAAGACAATCTGTCTGCTTTGGAGAGACTACAGTGACTAATTTCATGGCTTTAAATTGTAATGCATGAGCATTTCTTCATGTATGTCAGACCCTTTAATGTGCACATGGCAGCATCTAAATTAAATTTGTTCTCTGAAAGGTAATGCCTTAAGTTTTTTCTCTGAGAGGTAATGCCTTAAATTCCTTTATGATATCCTTCACATTCTCAAAGACTTGTTTAATTCCTTTATGTTTTGCAGCAACAGAAGAGATTACAGACCCTCTAAGAAATGCTTGAACAGCATCTTCTAGGATAAAGAAGCTGTCACTAATGCTCGTTGTCTCAGTAAGGCGTTCAAAATAACTTTGTAAGCAAATAATAAAATAGGGGTAATTTTTGTCTTTCTGAACTTCTCCCTCTTCTGCTTCAACAGAAGCTGCTGCGGTGGTGGCAGGGGGGAGAAGCATCCCAAAAAGGATGGCTCAGGGGCACAGGCACATCCTTCTACTCAGCTTCAGCTCCTTCCTTGGGGTGACGTGGAGAAAGAGACGCCTTGTATGGCGCTCCGCAGAGTGATAGCCTTTATTAAGAGCAGGGCCCTCTGCAAAGGGTGCCAGGGACAAAAGCTCCAAGGAGCCAGGGAAAAACAGGGGTTTATATAGGGAAAGTGAGGTGCAGGACAACACTCAGGGACTAATAGGGTAAGGGTGCAGGGGTGGAAGCATTAGGGGAAGGGCCATCAGGTTATAAAGAATCAACATAGAGTCTCAAAGGCCTCTGGGAGCTCACCCTAACCACAGAGTTTGTGGTTCAGGGGTTGGCTCTCCAGGGGAGCATGGCAAGCCTTTCCTTGGCTGGATCTCCAGCCCCGACAACTCCCCTTTCGTTATTTAATAAAAGGGCTTCCGCCAGGGTCCTTCCGAGCAGAGTTTTAAAACAACTAAACACATACAGAAAAATAAAAACAACTAAAAGAATCCAAAAGATGTTTTACAGAAGGAGGACAACCCAGTGTCTGAAGAGGTCATCAAACCATTTCACATCCTTTTCTTCCTTGAATTCTTTTATGAGGTCTTGGATCTTGTGGATGTGGGCATGGATGCTTTTGCTGTGTGAAGTCAGGTTGAAGCAGCACAGCCCATCAAACTCGTCTCCTTGGGCTGTGCTACTAACCACACATCCACCACTGGTGTTCTTATTGGCATCCAAAAGACCAGGACAAGCAGAAGGACCTCGCTGGGATAGGTGTTGCCAGTGTACATGTCGGTAATGAGGTGGTGTTTTAAGGTGCTTCTGTTGGGGGTTTAAAAAAAGGGGTTATTAATTTCTTGGGAGTAATTTCCTTTGTTTTGAAGCTTTCCTTTTTCCTCCCTCTTTATTCCCCCTTTTAAAAATAACTGTGAAAAGGGATGAGGATAGGGTTTATTATAGAGAGGAGATTAGTGATCTTTGAGGTGGAAGTTTGCTAGTGGGATTACTCTGCGCAATGGGGACACTGGATTGGCCACTGGCAGTAGCAGTATTAAGGCGTAAGAAATGTTTTGGAGGAACTCGAAGGGAAGGCTAAAGGTGAGTACGAATTTTCATGGTGAGGGTAGGTATTGGTTGGTAGGGGAGATGGGAGTTTTGGGAGGGAGAAAAAAAAGGAAAAGTAGAGGAAAAGGAATGTTGGGAATTCTGCTTATTGGTTGTTGTTGGAGAGTAGCAGCCTCATTAGGTAGGATCTGGTGTGGAGTTTGGTCTGGTCTGTAAACCAGGACGGTTTAATCTTCCTTGTAGAGGCCTTCGGCACCATCTCCATTTCCACGCTATGGTCTGTTGTTCTTCTTGATGGCCTTTATGGGTCATGGAAAAGTGTGAGTCATCCAGTGCGGGAGCAGTGTTTGCAGGGCCCAGGTACGGCTTTATCTTTTTCCCTGGGAGCCATTTGGGGCCAGATGGTGTAGACGCTCAAGCATACCCCCTCCCCCAGGTAATCAATGGGAAAGGCCTTAATGTCTGTTGTATTTTGGGGTCTTTGATCAGCACTGGCGGCTTCTCAGTGAGCTTGGCTCAGGCTGAATTGGAGAAGTGATGGTGTATGGGGGGGTCAGGCTCAGAGGATGAGCAATTTAGAAAATTGATGGCATAGAGGGCCTTATAGAGCCTCTCAATGGGAGAGATGGTCTCTGGTCCTCCCCACTGCTGATCAAGGACCCTCTTAAGAGTTTGATGGGTCCCTTCCACAATTGATTGCCCTGTGGGAGAGTGTGGTATGCCTGTGGTATGCTTCACCCCCCACTGACTGGAAAAATCTCTTAGTGTGAAGGAGGTCCAAGCAGGCCCATTGTCCATCTTGACTTGTTCTGGGACTCCCAGGGTGGCAAACGCAAGGAGAAAATGCCGGACGGTGTGTTTGGCATTTTCTCCAGCATGGGCTGAAGCAAACACTGGCCCAGAAAACGTATATATGTTTGCTTCTCCCAAACGCTGGGATGTGTGTGTAACGTCAGTCTGCCAAATTTGGCAACTGTTGAGGCCCTGGGGATTAACCCCAGAACCCACAGATGAGATCTTGTATAATTGGCAATTAGGGCAATTGCTCCGGCTTGGTCCCTAGGTAATGAAAAATTCACTTGCACCTTGTCTAATGTTTGTGAAGCCCTGCAATGGAATATTATCATCAGGGGTGATGAGCAGAGATGTTTTTACAGCAGTAGCAATTTCCTTGAGGGCTGCCTCTTCTAAATCTTTGGCCTGGTCTTGAGGCTTCTGGAAGTCACCTTCTCCCACCATTTGTTCAAGAGTCAAGCTTGGTTTGTTTGTGTCACTTGAATATGTATCTGCCAGTTGTTTGACGTGTTTTTTCCATTGCCTCTCTCACAGCATGTATTTGGCTGGGGAGAGGAGGCAGTTCATAATTGTTTTGATATCTTATGGGACCAGAACATGGGCGGAGAAGGTGGCTTCCAGTAGATTTTTGAAATAATGTGAGCCTTGACTCTGTTCTTTGGCCGCTTTGCAGAGCTCCTTCATTTCCCCATAGTGGATGGGCTCCCATAATTTGATTGCTGTCAGCCTTCTGCTGTGTTTACAAATTACAGGGAAGGCCAGGATCTTTTTGGTGAGCTCTGAGTCATCCTCCCAAGTGGCTTCCCTCTTCAGCTTGGCCCAGCAATCCTCAGATCCAAGGTGTTAAAAATAGGTTAGAAACTGTTGTAAAATAGTTAATAATTGTTTAGCATATACTGTTGAAAGGTTTGGTTATTATACTGTAAAAAAGGGTTTAAAAGTGTAGTTACAAGAAATACGGTACTGAAGTTACCGTATTTCACCTAAGGGAAAGGCATTCTCAGCCCCCCAAACAAAATCTGGTTAACCTGGATGGAATGTGAACCAATCAACACCTAAAACTCCATGCAAATGAAGGGTCCAAATGGGAACCAATCCAAAAAGACAAAAAACTGTATAAAAAGGGGACATCCAGGCCAGCAAACTGTGCCTTTGACATCGGATCTTGGGAACATCTCTGCCACAACGAAGAAGATCCTGCGCCAGCTCTGCAGCATCCTCCAGCTCGTCACTGACCGGGAATGCGCCTATTGGACCCGGAACCCCCATGCTTTAGGCCTTTTTAAATAAAGCTGAAATCAGTTTAGTACCGGGAGTGCGCATCTCATTTTTATCACAAGGTTGGAATCAGAGTCTGAGGAATCGCTGCCCTCATCCTCCAAAGAGGATGGAGGGTGTCTGATGACAGCGTGCAGCCTCTTCAGACGACTGGAACATGCATGATGGTGGGTGGCAGTGGAGGCCAATATGGTTTTCTTCCATCACCGTCATCCCAACTTCTGGTTCTGGTGTTGTGGGAACTGGAAGTGGAGGGACCATCAGGGGAGGAGCTCAGACCACAGCAAGCATGGATGTGGTCTGCTACGGGGAGGGGTTTTCTGGTGGACGGTGAGGGTCCTGATGCGGTTTCACCCATCAACGTCGTGGGAATGGAGGAGGAGCCAGGTGTGATGGAAAGTGCAGGAAAAGGATTAGGAGAGGCATCTTAGGATGTAGGGGCGGGAAAACTTGGACATGGGGGAGACAAAATGGTGGGTTTGCCACGCTGCCGATGCCATTTTGTGGGGAAACCACAACTGGGGGGGACACAACTGGGTAGGTGGGCATAGGGAGGAGGCTGAGGGAGAGGTCCAGGGCGGCAGAGACAGTGCCTTCCCAGCAATGAGAGAGTCGGGAGGCTTCAGGGAGAAGGCAGCAGCCCTGTACCAGTTGGCGACAACCGCCCACTGACTGTTCCTCAGGTGGGGAAGAGGGTTTGGGAGCATGGGCAGAGGTCGAAGGGGAAGGGGTTTATAACTGGGGACCTGAAACTTCTCCTGAAACATTCCCTGAATTGTTCCCCAACTTATCAATGGACTGAACAATAACATGAAACAGGAAAAAACTTAGCAACAGAAAGATCCCCCTTTGCTTGAACAACATATAACTCTTTCCCCACTTCATCCCAAAACAAGCCCAAATGAACAGAGTCCTGATTACCTTTGGGAAAATGCTTGAAAATCCAATGGATAAACCTTCTTAAATTCACCTTTCAAAAATTCCCCTTTGAAAACTTAAAACCTCCTGCAATGAGGGCACCCACAACTTGCATATATATGTCTCTCTCAGGAGGGCTGAGTTTAGGCCTACTAAGCTTGTTTCCCATCCTGGCAGTCTCAATCCCCACCCCACAGCAAAAGCAGAACAGAAAGTAAAAGACCTGAGTATGTATGTATGAAACTCACAGTCTTTCTTCAGGCCGATGCCTGGTGGGTCAACAGAAAGCTGCTGGGCAGGTGGTCACCTGATGAGCAGTCCTCAAGGGATCTTCTTCCCCAGATGAGCGGTGAGAGTCCCAGTCATTGTCTGTTGGATAGCCCTCACTAGAACGTTAGGGGTTCTTCTCCAGAGGTGGCAGTCCCAACAGCGACATGCTCTGCAGTGAAAAATGCAGCAAATGGTTCTTCAGGGGCTCTTTGGAGCTGCCTCACATTGGGTGCCACTTGCCACAGCAGTGGCAGGGAGGAAAGGGTGCCACAGCCTTCCTGAGAAGCATCCCAAAAAGGATTGCTCAGGGGCACAGGCACATCCTTCTCCTGACCTGGCAACTGATGTTCAGCTTCAGCTCCTTCTTTGGGGCGATGCGAAGAAAGAGACAGGAGCCTTGTATGGTGTTCCACAGAGTGATAGCCTTTATTAAGAGCAGAGCTCTCTGCAAAGAGTGCCAGGGACAAAAGCTCCAAGGAGCCAGGGAAAAACAGGGGTTTATATAGGGAAAGTGAGGTGCAGGACAACACTCAGGGACTAATAGGGTAAGGGTGCAGGGGTGGAAGCATTAGGGGAAGGGCCATCAGGTTATAAAGAATCAACATAGAGTCTCAAAGGCCTCTGGGAGCTCACCCTAACCACAGAGTTTGTGGTTCAGGGGTTGGCTCTCCAGGGGAACACAGCAAGCCTTTTCCTGGCTGGATTTCTGGCCCACTGGAGCTGTAGTACAACAGGAAGTGCAAAAACTTACAGTATCAGCAAAACAGCTGCTGATATTCTACAAGTTTTCTTGGAGTTAGAAGAAAATACTCTGGGGGCCACAAAAGGATAGCAGAAGGGAAGAACAGAGTTTATTGCTACTATTGTTAGCTTTAGGACTGAAAGCAGAACTTGGGTATGCTTTAAATGAGGATTTCTACATTGAATTGACTGGTGGTACAGGAGCTCTCACTACAAATGCACTCTGTAGGTACCAGAAGCAATGATAAACTGTAACCGGGATAAACTAGACCAAGTAGCCAGTATGGACAACGGAGAAGCTGCTGGAAAATGTACCTATCCTTTTATAACTCACACTAGACTTAGAATCACAGACTTAAAGTTTGTACTACATACATGCAGAACTCAGGTTTTGAACTCAAATAATTGCCTACTTTAAAGAAGACAAAGTTCTTAGCTGTGACAGTGTTGTATCATCTATAATACTTTGCCTCTGGAACATGGAATGACCTTGGTCCAAGTATATTCTGAAAGATAGTAACTGTAATTGGGTGTTTTCTGCTAGTCATGGTTACCAGCTGCCTTAACATTTCTAGGGAAATAACAGTGAGCAGCTTTAAGTAAAGCGTTTGATTTTTGTGTTAGTGCCAAATGAGAGTGAATATATTGTACATACGATGATCTCCCCTCTAGTATTAACTACAACCCATATCTCATAAAATAGTGGAAAAGGAGTTTTGCATTACATTGTTGTAAAATTGAGTGGATATTTTATATATTACACAAAAATATATTAAAACTACTTTTGGCAGCTATGCCCTAAGATAAAGATTAATTTGAATCCCAAAAGGGAAACAAGTTGTTCAGTGGGAACAGATATAGTAATTCCTGAACTATGTCAGGGTTAATGTCAAGTAACAGAAATTGCTAGCAGAAGAATAGAGAAATTTTATCTTAAAATGAAAATGTGTAATCCTAACTCCCATCTAATAGAACTTTGTTCATAACCAGAAGTCTAGATCTTCCGACAGTCAGAAGACCAGATTAATAGTCCTAAAACTTGTTCATTGGCTTCCAGGCAGCTGTCACACTGTAATCTGTCAGAGAAAAACACTAATAAGCTCTGAATAAGTCAATAAATACAGAACCAGCAAGGGTATAGTTATTCTCATTTCACCACCCTTCATATGTATGTCATTTAAGAATATTTATGTAAATTCTGGTTTTAAAAAGAATTCTTGAAATCATACTGAAAGAATTGAAATGGGCTATATTTTGTGTTGCCCTCTTATTCATGAGCCATATCCAACATCTGTCACAAATGCAATACTGAACAAGCCAATACCATCCTAAGGTCACAAGAACTGATTTTCAATATCTAAGAAAAGAAACAGAACAGCAAAAAACAATCATAACTTGTTACTGAATACAAAATATCCCATCCATGTTAAAAACCAGCTCTGAGTTGGCTATAGGAACTGATAATGTAATGATTATAGTATCAATAACAACTGCAACTTAAACTGAGTACCACCTGAAAAAGAATCTAAAAATGCTAAAGAAATTACATGCGAGAAAGAAAGCTAAAGATCTGCACTAGTCTATGGGATAAATTTACTTACATCATTTGCAGCTCTAAGGCTAAACAGAGCATATTTATTTAATATAAAAAATAAAATTAGTCCTTTGTGCCTTTTGTCTACCTTTTAGAGTCAACAGCAGATAAATATATATATACACCTCCTTTTCATCTCATAACACCAGACACGCGGTACACAGGACAAACGCTTAATTTTAAGAGTTTTTAAGAACTGAAGATTGAATGAAAACATTCCTAAATGCTTGCATCTCAGAGAGTTCTTGATGTCAGAATACTATTCATATATATATATTAGATTTTCACTTTATCTTTCACATTGCTCTGCTATAAAGTGATGCACCTATGTCTACTGTCATATTGGAATTTATGCACTGCAAGCTCAGTCTTAATAGGTTTTGTTCTGGTTATACCGTGAACCCAGTTCCTCTTTCTAGTTGCTAGTACCACTATGTAGATATGAAAACGTTGAATTTAATTTGGCCAAAGCCTGCTTGAGTTTAGTTGCATCATTGGTACTCTAGATGGAAACTCTAGTTATTCTATTTCAGTCAGAAATACACAAAGTGGCCAGTCCATCAGAGTATTTCTCCACAACTGCCAAGAATTTGCAAGCTTCCAGGAATCTGGTTTAAAGTTTGTATATTAATGGATTAAAAAAACAATGAAAGGAAACAGATAAAATCTTAGCAAAATGGTTTCTAACCCAAATATACTTAATTGATAGAGCACAAAATAATAGCTATTCTTTTGAGATCAAATATATTAATTAATATATTTACAGCTCTGTCTGGTCCTGGCATAGCAGAGCAGTTTCCAATGACCTGTATCCATGCAAGTCCCCGATCTGGCAACTGAAGCCAATGGTCCAGACAGCCTTTTTAGGGGCTAACATTTCTTATAATAGACCATTTTTGTTGGATACATAGCTGCCTTAATCAAGGATGATTATTGTATCAGCAGAGATCAGAAAGTTTCAGCAAAATAATAGCATGAGATGGTGAAGTTTACTTTAGATATTATTTGTGATAGGAAAATAATGTGTAGTAATTTAAATAAATTACTAAAAAGATGGAATTTTTTTCTGCACTGTAGTGGGTTGACATACTCTTTTGACTTAAAATACTACGTACCACACACTGCTCTCTTAGGTAGCTCATCTGTTTCTGAGATGGGGATGCTCCATTTCCAGCTCTACAGTGTAACATTATAATCACACCACTGAGAATTAGTTTTCTTTATGACTGTCACAGCTTCAACTGTTGAAGGTCCTAAATTGCATTAAAATATCAACATTTAATTGACATTTTGTTTTTGAATAATTTTCCAGGATAGCCTTTTCCAGAAAAAGGACTAGTCTTTGCTGAAAATTGAGCTTGGGAACTCTGCTGTGCTGGCAAAGCAAATCTTCAATGATCACCTAGACCTGGGCTTTCCACTACCTCTCTGGAAAAGGTGGTTGTCTGAAAAGTTCTTTTATTTCATACACTTTGATTTAGAATACTTACACATTACTGAAATCAGGAACCAGATTAATTTCAAGGAGTTGTTTAACAAAATCCATCTATTTTCCTGTTTTTATCATATAGCAATTAATTTCATATATCTTTCCAGATGACTTGAAAATGAAGGAAAATTTTGTTTGGTTTGCACACTTCTTTTTCTTTTTGGATCAAGGTGCAGGAGGAGAAGAAGAAGAAATTATATTGAAAAACTGTTAGCTACTGGAAGCTAAGGTGATTAGTTTTTACATGCATATGAATGTCGTAGTTCATGATATAGTCCTGCAAGATTGACATTCCTACCTTTCTACAGAAAAGATACCTTTTTAGAGAGGAAAAAAAAAAGTGTTGTTGGAGCAACATCTGTGTTTTTTCAATTTCTATATCTCCTGGATCAGAACAAAATTGAAATGTCATACTTCATCAGAAGAAAAATGTCAGACAATCTGAAGATTACCCAACCTTTTAAAATTGCTTTTATATTCTTTTGTTATAAAAGGGAAAAAAAAAGGCAAATATGTCAACCTTCAACAAGTAGGCCTGCTTTCTCACAGAGAAAGCAAAATTGCTACACAGGTCTTCTGCTAATTAACTGTGTTCTCTAGTATTTACTTCTGTACCAAAAAATGCTTCTACAAATATAATGTTGATCTGATGAGTGGCCAGTACAAGCAGATGGAGGAAACCTAATCACAAAAAAAAAAAAAAATTGAGCTGTTTGGTTTTGCCAAGATGAATCTGCTAAACATGCAAACAAATGCACCACACCAACACAGGAGTCACAGAATATGCAAGACCTACAGAGCCATTGCTCCTTTGCAGGAAAAGAAATGAGTGTGGTGTGTCCCCCCTCACCAATAAAGTTATTTCTCATCAACCACAAGGCCAGCTTTAATTCTATGAGAAAAACTAATGAAAATACTGAAAACTAATGGAATAATTTAATACCATGAATAACTAATTTGCTCTAGTCCCCATGCTGTTTATAGAAACACAATTTAATCACATCATCAGCTCATTAAACATCCAAAGACTTTTGAATATTTGTGTGCTAGAGGCTTTGAAGCCTCAGTCTTGTTTTCAAAATTGATTTAGTTATTTGAAATCTAAGTTCCTTTGCCATGAAATAAGGTAGAAAGATGGACATGAAGTAGCGAGAAGAAAATTAGAACAATTATCTGAAAGTTTGGTGTCATATTTCATCATGCTTTTTTAAATATAATTGGGATATCCTGTCCAGATGATAGGATTTGTGAGTTTAGAGAGGGAATGAATCCTCAAAATTCATGATTCTTCTTGTTTCTACTAATATAGACTCCCTGAGTTCCTTTCAAAACATTGTGCTTTTCTCTCCCAAATAGAATATGCAGTCATTTTACATTTTAGAAACTACAGTTAGATTCACCTCTGGCTCTACCAGTTTGATATGTTAATACATGTATTTCTCAGTTATGACACCTCTACCCAATTTCAAATATTTTTGTTTTTGCACATACATAAAAGACTGAAACAATTAAAAGTAAAATAAATATGTCTACCTGCAATTTGTGTCCTTAAATACATCTACTGTTGTTACCCAATCACACCCCTCTGCATAGTGCTTGCTACTCCTCCATCTCGCTTATTGCTGTACATTGCAAATAAATACAAAGATAATGGTCTATCACAGCAGAAAATTATGAGTACAGAATAATTACTTTGAGGCAGACACTGGTGGGATAAACCATCCATGTGGTTTAGTTGTATTAAGTGATTTTTGTTGTGCTGAGGAACAATCATTCTCCGAGCTAACATGGGAAGTCCAACACAGCAGCTGCCATATAAAGGTAGAAAATATGAATGGTTTTCTCTGCCTAATTATGTAGCCTATACATTTTTCAGTGTATTTCTATACACTATAGACATTTATCAACATATAAACTTTTTTTCCGAATGCCTTTACCTTCAGAGGGTATTTTAATCAACCCTAGAACAGCAACCTGTGATGAACAGTAGCACTACTTTCTGGCGGTGACCATCTGCTGGCTACAGAAGAAATCCAGATAATCCAGGTCAAGCTAGAGACCTAGGTTCTACACAACTGCTACGCAAAGATAGTGGAATTCTAAAGGATTTCCATACATTTTTCCTCCATTTACACTTGTTATCTGTCATAATCAATACAAGACACTTAGGAAAAAGTGAGCTAAATTTTATCCCTTTCTGTGCAAAATCAGATTATTGCACAACAGAAGTGCCAGTCAGTAGGACCACTGTAGAAACAATGAAATAATTTAAAGCAATTTTCTTCTACTAGTTAAGTGAAGGTATAACTCACAAATCTTTATTCTCCATCATATTTAAAGAAAAAAAAAGTAGACATGGGCTTATTTTCAAAACCTAAGATCTCACTGAATAGCATATAAACATTAAAAGAATAGTGTTGAAAAATTAGAGATAATTAAGTTTGGCTGTATCAATGGGACCACTCATTTGAGCAGCTATGTGCAGATTAATAACTGTTATAATTCTAATCAATTTCTGGGCTATTTCATGCCTTATATCTTGCCCAGACTGTCTAAATATATACACACAGATAAAGACTTTACAAAACGAAGTAGAAACCTGAATGTATAATGATTGGCACATAATCATTTTAAAACCTGCATGTTTTCAATCGTCATTATGCTAATGGAATTTTTTAGGCTGAGTAATCAAGTAAAAATGAGAAATAAACTGGTCCAAATTTGATGTTGCTTGCTCTGATGGCATTGCCTTGGCCTCCCACCAAGCTGCTCATTCATTCTCCCTTCTTAACAGGATGGGGGTTGAAAATAAGATGGAAAAAACCTCATGGGTTAATATAAACACATGGAGATCTCTGACCAATTGCCATCTTGGACAAAACAGTCTGAACTTAGGGAGTATTAAGTTATGAATATTGATAATTAAAATTTATTTGAATGGTAAGAAACAAAGACAAAAACTAAAACTCCTTTCATCACCCTCTCACTTTTCCTTAAACCTAACTCCTTTTTTCTGGTTTCTTCTATTGAAGAGCACAGTGGGGCGGGGAGTCAGGCCTGAGGTCAGTCCATAACAATTCTTTCCTGCTACTCCTTCCCCCTCATACTTTTCCCCTGTTCCTGAGTGAGTCCCTGCCATAAGCTGCAGTTTCTTTCCTGAAATACTCGCCTTCTACTCCAGTGCGGCCCTCCATGGGCTGTAGGGGACAAATTGCTTTAACATTCCCCAGGCTGCAAGGGAATCTGTGCCCCGGGGTCTGGAACACCTCCTCCCTCTCTTTCACCAACCTTGGTGAATGCAGGGCTGTTTCTCATAACTGTTTTCCTCACTCTTTTCTCTGTTGTGCAGTGTTTTGCCATCTCTTCAATGTGTTTTCCCAGAGGCACCAGCATCTTGGCACAGGGGCTCAGCTGTGCCTTGTAGTCTTGTTCAAGAAGGCTGCAACCAGATGTGTCTGGTGCTGAACAGCCCCAGTTCCTGCCAATACATGGGCACCTACACCAGGTACAGGAACATAATTCCACTATTCCTATCCTTGCAATAGGAATGCAAAAGGATAAAAATCTGTAGCAGGAGAATAAATTTTGAAAGAACATCTTACTATTGCCAACAACTCACAAGACAATCTAAATACACAAAACTTCTTTCTCTAGGAAAGTTTTTCATTATAGTAACTTTTTTACTCTTTAAGTCAAAAATTATTACTCCTAACAAGCACAAATATGAAGGATCATACATAATCTTTTCCCCTAAATTTCTTAACACCATGGTAATATAGCATTGCAATATGTGAATATAAATCACTCCTCCTTTGGCTACACTGGAGATTCCCAAACTTGATCTGGCTTCCAGACACTATTATTAGATGTGCTAGAAACAAATAGATCATGCATGTAAAGGAGTTCCTAGGTAAATTTCCAAAAATTAGGGTATACTCACAAATTTTCTTTGATGTGAAGCTGCACTATTGAAGACCTAAGAGGTCTTAAATTCTTCCACAGAAAAGAATAAAATTACGGAAATTAACAAGGAAAATACGATGGAATAGGGTGCCCCATAGATCCTTGTTCCAAGCATGAAATTTCTATGTCATTCCATTAAGAATTAATATTTACTGACTGACCTGGACATATGAATGTGAAGACATACTTCCTGATGAGATACAAACAAATGATAGCCAGAGAGATGTAATTTCCAAAGTATGGAGACCAAAAAAACATCTTGTAGATTGCCAGAAGTTCTTCTTTGTGTAGTCCATCAGGATTTATCATGTGAAATATTACAATGTGAAGTGTGCAAAATTTCCTTGAAAGGAAGAGCATATCACCATATAACAAAAAGATAGCTAAGTATCAGTATAAATTATACAAGAACAGGAGACCTTTTACCTCTTGTAAACGAGAAATAACTCTTATTTTTTGGATATCTCACCATCTCAAAAGTACACTATCAACTGTTATCAATGTATTTTGAGCAATTTATGTGTACAAAGTGCAGATTCCTTCGGTTCTAATTTTCATCTTAAAACAGTGTTGTAACCGTCTTTCATATTTCAGTGAATGAAAGTATTTAATCAATTGATACAAGTATAATCTGCTCTTTTTCCACTGTTACAAAGCAGACAACTTATTACACATATTAGGTTCCATATTCTCAAATAAAAGGTATTCCTTAGAGTCACTTGTCACTGTAAAATGCCTGAGTCTGAAGGAGATGAGGAAGAAAAACATAAAGACATAATGTGGACTACCATTAGAATTTCATCATATTTCAGCAGTCGAGAAAGGAAGACAAGGAAGCAGAAGGAGTCTGTCAACACTACAGTGACTCATTCAGCTCTGCCTCTTTCTTTTGGGCATATGAAAAGTTCAACTACAAATCATCTTTCAAAGCTTATTTTGAATAGTGCACAACTCTTACCACTGCAATATAGAAGCCTATGCATGGAAAAGAAAGGCTGAGAAAGATAAAAAAACAGGAGCTCCAGCTACAGAATTCATTCAGCATCAGTTACTGTTATGGTTTAGTAACTTAACGTCATAAAGAAGTTTCTTCTGAAATATATTATATCAAAATCTAATTCATGAGAATGATGAAAAATATTATTTATTTTAATAAGGAAAAGTCACTTTATATCTTCAGGCAGAAACATGGATCTGTTATCAACAGCTATAATCACTCAAAACACCTACAGCGTGAATGCTGACTTGCTAGTAAGCACTTCAAATAACTGAGCTATCTTAAGATGTGTTGTCCAAGTACACACCTTATCTTACCAGCAAGATGTGGGACTCTTCTTTGAATATTCATTGCTTTAAACAGAAAGGTGTTTAAGTAAAAAAAAAAATGTATTCCACTGACCAGTTTACTCAGCTCATGCAAAAGATATAAAGAAATAAAAGCAAATATTATACAAGAGTATTACTTTAGTCTTTCTCCTTTAAATCTCATAATGTATCTGAAATTATCAAATAACAGAGGCAAGAAACTACCTGATAGATATGGGATTTTAACAAAAATTAGATTTGTTATTCCATGTCAGGGCTTAAACCCTGGCAGCAGCTACATACTACGCAGCTGTTCACTGCCTCTGCCCTTGGAGGGATGGGCAGGATAATCAGAAAAAAAGTGAAACTTGTGGAATAATAAGTTTATTAGCTGAAACAAATTTTACTAATAATGTCAATGCTAATAATAACAGTAAAAATACTTATAATATTGAAATGAAAATAAGAGAAAGGAATAAAACCCAAGAGAAGTAAGTGATGCACTATACAATTTCTTACCACCCACTGACTGATTTCCAGCAAGTCTCCAAGCAGCATTTGGCCTCTCCCAGCCATCTGCCCCCAATTTATGTACTGGGCTTGATTTTCCTTGGTATTGGAATATCCCTTTGTCCATTCATCTGTCTTGGCTGTGCTCCCTCCTGGCTTTCTGTGCAGCACCTCACTGGCAGAGCATACGACACTGATAACTCCTTCTCTCAGAGTACAAAGCACAGCCCTGTACCAGCTATAACTGGGAGGAAAACCAACTCTAGCCCCACCAATATTAGTACATTCTCACTTCTTGTGTGTGATTACACATCTGGCAGTGATTACTTATTTATAGTCAGTACCAATTACTGAGAATGTCTTATACATCTTCAGTAAAAAATCACATACTGTCTATAGCTCTGCAAGGGACGTCTAAGCTTCAGGAAGCTCACAACACTCTCAAAAAGGAAATTAAAATTAAGACAAATTATACATTACAACTATGATTTGCTCAGCAGAAATAACAGCAGGAATACTTTCATTGTGATAATCTGTCTCCTTCCTTGACTTTCCTTAGTTAACACAGAGAAAAGTTTTTGGGGAGTGGAGCAGCTAGTATGTCCACATGCTGGAGACGCTGCACATTGCTAATGTTACAGATATCCCCATGTAAATATTAAAATAAGTAAGATTGCTTCTAGGAATAAAGCAAAGCTGATGAGAGCACCAAGCTCCCTCTAGCAGCAAGAGTACTGTCAAGAGAAAATGCACAGGACTTGCACTTTACTGTGTTATAGCACCCAAAGATGACGCATTTTGACATCTTGATCAGAAGGACAAGGAGGCAGATAGCTTCAAAAATTTTCACATATAAGCTGAATATGCACCATTCTTTCTTTATGTTTTCTCAAGACTCAGAATTTCCAAGAATAAAGTTGGCACCCTTGCTTAAAGTCCTTGTTTGCTAAATATTACTTCTGAGACTTAGCAACAACAGAATGCTGTATTATTAGCATATTTTTTCTTTTCAGGCTAATTCAAGAGCTGTCATCACCTATGAGCTACATTCTGCTATTTTACCCTTATATAAATAGTGATGGTATAATGTCTTTTTCTGTCACAACAGGCGAAATTCAATCTCAAGAGTATGTATTGCTTTTGTTGTTGGTATTTATTCACAGAGATCTAAAACACATCTCTCACCCATGCTTAGAGACTATGCATAAAACAAAAACGGTAATATACAATACACATGCCGGAAAAATTGTTTGAAACAAGAGAGACTAATGCAATCTATTTTTATTACTACTTTCTTAGATACTTTAAGCAGAAGACCTGTGAAACTAGTTCAGTAGTCCATTGAGAAATCAGTGGAATCTGTGAGCAGTGAACAAAGCAAAATAATTAGGTATTTACTGCTGTAAACATTTTTAAACATTTCAACAAAGAGTAAACCAGGTGATGCTCCTAAAAAAAGTTAGTAGAAAACACCCATAACATCAATTTTACAAAGATGATTGAGGGCAAACAATAATAGAGAAGATTCACACTTGCAACCCATGTGCTTTTTCTGCTCTGGTTACTAAAAAATACCAAAAATGCATATGAAAAGAACCAGTTAAAATTGGACTTGTGATTGTAAGTGAACTCAATAAAGTATAATTAGCATAACTTTCACAGAAGAAAAGTCCTAATATGGGAGATGTCTTAATAATAGACTAATTTTAGCATTATTCTCCTTAAAGAAAATGAATATCATTGTTTCTGATTC
Source organism: Irena cyanogastra (assembly GCA_013397155.1). Classification (NCBI taxonomy): domain Eukaryota; kingdom Metazoa; phylum Chordata; class Aves; order Passeriformes; family Irenidae; genus Irena; species Irena cyanogastra. The sequence goes on along the minus strand of VWZV01007145.1, from coordinate 14,059 downwards.
AGAGTTGGAGAAAATTAAATAAAACAAATGCCATGACCTGCAAAAACAAGGATTTGGGTCAGTTACAGGCATTTAGATTCTCATTTCAGAAGCCAGCATAAGAACCCACAGATTCTTGTTTAGATCTTTCTAATTCTATAGGCAACATCCAAGTCTTATCAGGATTTACATTTAAGAAATGGATCTGGTGAAAAATAAAAAGGTTAGTACACAAACATTGCCCAAAATCAAGGCCTCCAAAGCTCTGTTACCTTAATAAATTCATGAGTAGCAAAAGATGAAAATCTATACACAAGGTTTACTAACCATATAGTTTCATATTTGTCTATGATAGCTTATAATCAAAAACAATACCAAAAAAGAGAAAAAAAAAAAAAAGAAAAAATTGTCTGTATATGGAAAACACAGACAAAAACTGCACACAAACATAAAAAAGGATGTATCCAGGTTAGGAAATTCCCAGAAGGACTCCCTGTGTAAATACATTACAGTACTGACTACTCAGGAAATAACTTTGAATGTGATTTTTTTTTCATTATTCCTGGTAAGTTCAGGGTTCAAAAATCTGAAAGCCTCACTGATGGAATACTCATATTTGGTCTTGACTACCAAGAAAACCACTGAAAATCCTTTTAATTTTATCACAGGAGGCAACAGTGGAAGTAAGTGGGTAGTCGACTGCTTAAAGTTGTGTGAAAGGAAATCCATGACAATATTTTCCCATTGATTTTATCAGTTCTTAGCATTATACAAGAATTTTATGAGTCTTATCTGAAATGTATGTGATGTGAGTATCTGTGTGTAAATACATCTCTGTGCACAGTTATATTTAGAGAAGCATGACATACCACATTGCTTTCCAAGTTCTAATATGGTCTAGAAAGTATTTCAACATTCATTTATCGACTTGTAGAACAACATGATTTGTATCAATGAGATGATGGTATGTCATAGTACCCTCCACTATCACTGGCCTAAACGACATATCAGAAGCTTAAATATCACAAAATGAAAGAACTTAGATCAGCCTAGATTCTTGTGGGAACAAAGATGTATTAGAAAAAGAGGCTTCCAGGTTATTGATTGCTTAAAGGATCACAAAAACACAGAGGAAAAGCTTTCGAGTCACTTGTAAAAGACATTTTCAGTGTTCTCTGTTTTTCTATTGTAAGCAAATGTAGTTCTCAAGCAAAGTTACTCTAAACAGAGTCATTATCCCATGGAATTTGACCACTCTCCCTCTATAGTGAGCAAAGTTATCAAAGCTTAAAGTGAATATTGTCCTGTCCCCATGTCACCTATCATTAGCAGTTTAAAAGATGTGACACTAGGGATTAATCTATTGTTTCCAATTTCAATATGCATCAGTCTGTTCAATGTACTGATTTCAGGTTACAGATGAATAAATGAAGAGTTTTGTGTATGTCTTCAATAGTACAAAGTAATATATAATAATTAAACTGAAAGAGATGGATCTAGTGTGCAACAAAACCATTCCATCTCTTTAATAGTGAGCTGGAGCCCATACAGTTACTGAAATGAAATGGTTTTTTCCGTACTTATTTTAGTGACCACCTGACTTTTTGACATGTATTTTCAGATCCTTTTCTCCTACTGTTCTGTGAAAATAGTCTTGTGCTAGTATTTGATAACTAAGGCTATATGTTCAGAAGATCTTCTTATGTGATGGAAAAAGGCAGTATGTCTACTATGATCATTCTTTCCGCACAGTAATTTACAAGACGCAGGTTTCAGAGACTTTGAAGAAAATTTTTTCCTAATGCCTTTGAAGACGATTTTTTCCTAGTGCTATATGTCACAACATCACTGCAAAGAGTTCAGAGACTGTACACATTAAAGAAAAAAACTGTGCTTGGAGGAAAGAAGTCTCTAATGAATGGGTGTGCAAGGCAATGATCAGCCATTATCCATAAAGTAGATCAGAGCTCATATCAACATTGAATATGAATAGCTCATATCAACATTGGACCAAAATCTGAACTCTGATCCTAGTCATCTCCACAAACTCTGTTTGGCCAGACAATTCGAAAGAGATTCATCTCTGTATCTGTGGCCTGAACTTTAATTAAATTACTAAACTGAATCCATTTATGCCAATATTCCAAACTTCTGGAGGAGAGACAATTCCAAAGTGTTGTAGTGTGTTGCNTACCCATTTGTGCTGGATTGGAGCGGGAGCTAACCGTAATGGGACGTGCGATCCCTGGAGCTGCATCTGAACCCTGGCACACGAAAGGTCCATGTAATGACTGATCTCAGAACAGGAATCAGTGTAATCTCTTCAAGAATATTGTGTAAAATGTTCTTTAACGAGAAGAATACCCAGAAAAGAAAACACATTTTAGCATTCTAGTCTGACTTTTATGCCTTTGTGAAATGTAACTTATGTCAGCAATACTACTGTTTTGTTTCATTGACCAATAAAAACCAGTCAGTATTTACAATCATTATGGACTAAAACATCAAACAAGAAAATAATTTTGCCACTATTTTGTAAAGCCTGGAAAAGAAGGGTAGAAGGTAAACTCTTCATAAAGATAGAATGTTCTCCACCTACATGATGATGACATTCTGATGCGTGTGCCACGTCTACCTCCAGCTAGCCCCTTCCCAGCCTGTGCTGAGAGTGGCCACCCCTTCCTTGAATTGGCCTAGGTGGCGGTATAGCAAAGGGCTGCTATAGTATCGCAGCAGAGAGGCAGCTCCCCATGACACTAGCTGGATTTGCGCTGAGGATTGAGGCAAAGAACAGGGAGGGGTTTTCTGTACGGTGTCTCAAGGAGGTTTATTCCAGGAGAAGTGTCAGGGCTGAAAGATCAAGAACAAAGGCATACATCAACTTATATATAGGGGAGGTCCAAGGAGAGGATACAAAACTTTAACCAAAGGGAGAAACTAGGGGAGGAACACAAGGTGGGGAACACAACGTTGAAACCAATAGGGGAATTACAGGGGTGGAGAACAACTTAAGCAAACCAATGGGGCTTTGAGGGATACAAGATTGACATGGAGGGTTCTGGATGTAAAGGTGGGGCTACAATGACAGACAAGGGAGGAGGGCAGAGTTACAGTAATGGACATGGAAGGGCCTGGAACAAGGAACAGGTCTTTGGGGAGTTGGACAAGGCAGGGGTGGGAGGATAGGGACAAACCATATGTATAGGGGAAACAGAACCAACCATTACAAACTTGTAAAAGAAAAACACCACTACAACATTCCTGTATCATTATTCAGTTCCTAAATCCTGGGATCCCTGTGTACTTCCTCCCTGGGCAGCTTAATAGTCCTTTTTATTGATGTGGAGATTAATTTGAACTGCACAAGAGGAATCAGAGAAATGCAGCCAGTCAGCAAAGCCTCTCCTCTGTCCTCTAACTTGCAGGACAAGTTGTCAACTTGACAACTCACAAGTTGTGAGTCACTCACAGTTCATAACATAATGTTAATCAGTGGAGAAATTATGGCATCTTTTCTTTCATTTGTTTAATACATTTTAGTAACCAGCCTCTAATGGCAACCATGTGTGTTGGATGTAGTGCTACTGAAGACTGAAAGGAGGAAAGAAATTGTTGTCTTCCAGAGGAAGCTATGGTAGGACTTCTTAACCCCCCTCCCCAGATGGCTGGTACAGATGGGAGAGATAAACCAGGCAGGTCAAAAGCCCAGCAAAGAGGTCATCTCCTGGTGCCAAAAGGTCTGCAGCCCAACCAAGAATCAGTATCTCGGTATGGAGAGCAGATGTTGGAAGAGATAAAAGAAAATAAACATTAGTTGTGGTCCCCACAAATTGGTCAGAGACTGAGAAAACCAACTTTCTCAGATTCTGCTTGTGAGACTCTGAACTCCTAGTCTAAACATGATAACTTCTAGTCTAAACACCTGCAGGTGCTGTTCTCTCCTCTTTTCTATCTCTTTGTGTTAAGATGTTAAGCTAACCAGCCAACCAGGCATAATGTATTGATTAGTTAACCAATCCGGTCCAGTTGGATCGGAGTAGAGTGTAATGGTAGAAGAACTTTTGTAATAAAGTAGATTTTCTCCAAAACCGAGCTCGGAGTCAGTGTCCCTTGTTATTGTAACAACAACAATTAGTAACTAAAAGACCTTGTTTGCACTGCAATAGCAACAAAAATTATCATGGAGGTAGAAGCACCTTACACGTTCCCTGGAAACATGTAAGATGGCTACTCTCTGAAGCTGGATGCATCTTCACAGTTACTTTTCCGGAAATTGAGGGAAAGGATTTCAATGCGTGCCCCACCAGCAAGTGGATAGTAAGATACATTGAATCCAAATCTCTACTATTTCTTCACTAGCTGTAATAATAGGTACCTCTATTGTGTGCTGTATGTTATCTACTAGTAGTAGTTTTCCTTTTTTTTTTTGTTCTATTCCTGTGTAGTCTGTTTAAAATCTTACGTGAGAATGGGTTTTGGGGTGCTAACTGCCCCAATAAGGTTGCTGTCTGCTGCCAGAGGTCTGGACAAAAGGCAAGGACTTATCTAAACGCTCATATCTATTTGTAACAGAAGTCATGGCTCAAGACTTTATCCTTTTTCTTTTTCTTACCCATGTGTTTCCTTTAATAAAACAAAATAACCCAAACCAACCAACCAATTAAATGCCTCCTCCACCAAAAATCAAACTGCCACCAAAAAAAAAAAAAAAAACCCATCAAAAAAACACACCAAAAAAACACACACAAAAAAAAAAAAAAGAAACAAAGAATTGCAGGACCACTACGAAAGAAGTAGCAAACTGGCAGGACAGTTTTACATCAGTGTAGTGCATTTCGATGTTGGCTGGCATCCAACCCTTCTGTCAAAGGAGTTTTATCATGGTAACATCTTCATATATGTTATGTAGATGCAGAAAATCTCTGATGCCTGTGGAAATAACACATTTCCTCCATAATGCCTGGAATATTATGATATGGTATGAGATAGAATTCATTGTTAAGCACAATACATATTTAGAAGATTCAAAACCCAGTTATGACCCATACGTATTTCCTGAATATTTCTTCACACCATGCTTTTTGCAGCATATTAATGTAATTTTAACATGCAAATGCTAGTAGTCTCTACAGATTTTCAGCCTATTAGCCATCCAGTCTCTCTCTTCATCATGTAATTTCTTAATACATAGGAGAAGTCAACATATATGAACTGTTTCGGTGAAGCTGAAGAGTAACAGTGAAATACATTATGCCATAACTTCTTTTTGATGAATCAAATGGAGTCTTTAAATTTTAAACCAGTTTGATCCTACTTTGTTCATTATTAAATTCCATAAACATTCCCTCTAAACAGATGCCAATTATTAAACATTAAAACATAAATGAGAAATTTTCTATTTACAGTTAATAGAAGGATTATTTTTGTTATTCACAAGAAGTGAATAAGACCTCTTTGTGGACATGTACAAAATTAATCAGATATAAAACTACATCTTTAAATATGTTAAAACTATATATTAGACATAGCTTACAGTTCTATCAGTTGTCTCTATAGTGGCTATTTCTGTAATTTCAGAATTCATTTCCTGTGTTACACAGAAGAATATAGTAAAAGAAAGACATTTCACATGACCTGTATAAATTTCCACAACGATATATGTCAGGAGTCTTTATATAGAGTTATAGAAAAATCAGTCATATCAGAGAGAGGACTAGTCAGCATGCAGAAGTTATCTGGAAGCAGCTCCCACTTATGGTAAAGCTTCTCATAGCAAACTGGTGTTTAACCACCTCACAGTAAACTGATGCTTCTTGCCTGTCATTTTAACATTGATTTGTAACAGCAAAACATTCAGCCAAAATGAACCACATAGTATCTTCAGGCAGAGGTAGTTCACTTGTATTTTCATAAAAGCCCTTTATGCTGCTTTTTCAGGACAAAACTGTGTCTCTAAGTCATAGAGCCAGAGAATGGAAAGACCTTTAGGATTGCCAAGTCCAACTGCTAAGCCAGGACTGCCAAATCCACCACTCAACCAAATTCCTCGATGGCAGATCTTTTAAATATGTCCCGGGAGAGTGACTCCACTACTTCCCTGGGAAGCCTGTTCCAATATTCGGCAACTCTTCTGGCTAAGAAATTTTTCTCATTATCCAGGCTAAATCTCTCCTGCCACAATTTGAGGCATTTCCTCTCATCCTGTTGGTTGTTACCCGGAAGAGGCCACCTGGCTACAGTCTCCTCTCAGGCAGTTGAAGAGTGACAAGGTCCCCTCTGAGCCTCCTTGTCTCCAGGCTGAACACCACCAACCTCCTCTGCTGCTTCTGATGAGACTAATGCTAGAGACCCTCCCCAAGATCTGCTGCCCTTCTCTAGATTCACTTTGGCGCCTCAATGTCTTTCTGGTCATGAGGGACCCAAAACTTGATACAGGATTTGATGTGTGATGTCACCGATGCTGAACACAGGGCTACAGTCTATACCCTGATTCTGCTGGCCACACTAAACTGCTGTTTTCCAGCTGCACAATGGCTTCTAACTCCTCCTCTTTGTTGCCCATGCCACATTTATTGGTATAGATACACCCCAGTTGAGCTATTGATCCATTTACCCATGGTGACTGGGAAGTGGGGAGAGTATTTCAGGATCTTTCTTTATAACACTTCTAATAAAGGCTTGCTTTTAAAAAAATACTTAGTACAAGGTGCTATTCTGAACAAATAGATCAGAATCTATGTTCTTGCATTCTACTTACTGGCCATCATGGTGGAGTAGATAAAGAGCCCTTCCATAAAGAGAGAATTTTAAGAAATGCCTGAAAATATACACAAAAGTGTGTGAAATATTCATTTAAGATGTACTGGTCACTGTTATAAACTGTAGAAACATGGAGGAAAAAAGAAAGTAGAGCAAGGAATACCTAGCTGTGGCCAACCATGCTTCCAGTTATGTCTAGCAGGACTGTTTTAGACATTAAGAGGGCAGTGACAGAGAACAGAATTAGTCTAAAAGGTTCAGATATAGTTACTCCTAAGGGACCTTTCATGATCACCTTGTATGACTTGTGGTGATACCTTTTTCAACCTAGAAATTGAACAACAAACACTTTTGAGATAATATTGGTATAAGAGGTAATATAAAAGCTGGTCTTTATCGGAGGCCTCCAGGGAGAACTATGGAAAAATGTCCACAAAAGCCCACCTACATGAGGGTGCACAGAGTTTTGTAAGTTTGGTAAATTAGCTTAATTGACAAAAAAGCACCATTTAGGAGCACAAGTGATTTTGCAATTCCCCCACAGATAAAGCCCCTTCCAAGTCCTCTCCCCTCAGATGGAAACTGAACTTGTTGACAAAAATGTGTCTTGAAGAGCTGTTTTTTGGCCTTGATTCCTAAGGAGAACCAAGATAGGATAGGGGCTTTGGAGCATGTTTGGTCTTTTGGCCTATCAGGGCAGGGAAAAGTATTGGGAAAACTAGCGACAGATGCAATAATAGGCTACAGATGTCCAAATATATGCGTGAGGAATACAGAGAATATATATGTGAGATTGATCTCGCCTTTTGGGGTTTCCCTTTGGCTAGCTCAGGGTCCCAGTGATAAATCCCACAAGGACAAAAGCAAAAGATAAGAGGCACTCTTTCTTCTCGGGACCACAGTCCCACAGTTTAATGCAGAACAAACTCTAAGAGACGGAGAAAGAGAGCGAAGGCACATGGAAGGGGGTTTTTAAGCCCGGGGAGGGGGCAGAAGTAATGGGACACCTGAGAGGGAGGGGTCAAGGGTGGGAATTCACCTGGGAAGAGCCATCACCTGGAAGGGGAGGGGGGTGCAGAGATAAACCCACGTGATACAAACTCGGTGCAAATAGATACAAAAATACCTGTGCAAGTGAACAAAAACCCAGTGCAAATTAATAACTACTTAATGCATTACCACATATATAAAAGAGAAAAAAGGCAAAAATCAATAGGCATCACTAGCTCAATGAAAGCTCTAGGTTTTCATTAATTATTTGTTGCTGACCAATGCAATATGTCAGGAAAAATCAGGACTTAAATTTTAGAGGCAGAGTTGATGCCTTTTAGTATCTGTGTTCATAAGCTTTTTGAAAGGATGTCTTTTTTTTTTCCACTTGCTTTATATTTGGATGATAGTACCTTACTGACCCTTGCCTGATGGGCTGAGAAGTTTCTGTTTGCTACATTTATGCTTATTATTAAAAGACCGACAAATTAGTTAAAATAAGTACTACAAATTTATTTGGTTCCTATCTGGACTAACACTTAATATGATTCTTGCTGAATATTCTTCAGTTGATAGAGACCTTGAAGAATTTGTGGGCACCTGAGCTGGCTGTATTACTTAAAAATAAATTATACATGTGCTTTCAAAATCTCACATTTATTTAATTATCCTTGTGTGTCCAAGCTTTATTCAGAACACTTCACATCAACTTAGAATTCTACACTTCAAGACAACAAAAACTTCTTTTGTACTTCCTGATGTATCATGTTGAATATTGATATATAAATGAATATTGTTTGCTTGTTTTCAGATTACCAAGTGGTCCAGATCCACCAGTGTATCTTTCATTATTTATATTTTCTCAGTAGCTCTGTATTGGGATAACCTTTACTATAAAAATTATCATTATAATTTTATGTTTTCTTCTAAGGTACTGATAAAAATCAAGACAACCAATATCATACAAACATAAAGGACTCTGTTTTCATAGAAAAAAACCCAAACAAACCAAACCATGAACATTTTTAAGTTTTAACTAGATTGTCTTTCTGATTATTTTTGATTGTTTTTCTGAATTGAGGTAGCTCAGTATTTTGGTGAGGGCTATTTTCTGACCCAGAAGTCCATACTTGAATATTCTTGCTGGTTTTCACTCCCTCTAAGATGATTTCACCGTTCCACAATTTATCAGTGATCCAGCTAAGCAGCTCCTGAAAAGTTTATTAGAATCTGCCGCTTAACACCCATGCAAGTTCTTATTACACTTGAAAGCACTGCAACAGCTACCCTCCAATTCATACACAACAAACTCATAATTGTTATACATGCCTTTTTCTCAGAAGGTCTCATTATGGTGTCATTGAAAGTTTTTTTTGTTTCTTGTATAGTTCCCAGAAAAAATAATAAATTCTCTAATGCCAATTTAATATTTGAAACTTTACTTCTCCTGTTGATTTACAGGAACTTTACCTTCTAATTTATATTGATGACCAACAATCTCCATTTAGTTTCAAGAGCAATAGATCTCTTTTATGTTTCAGTGTCTTTGTTTGAAAAAGACACTGAAACATAAAAGTCTGCTAAGGAAGGCAGGAGCCTCCCTTAACGTGGAAAATGTAAAGNCAGGTGGCCCAATTAACAGACTGGCAACTGCCCACCTCTAACAGACGGCAATAGAACGCACACCCTCAGCCACATCTTGCAACCTAAGACATTCAGGAATTATTTTACTTCACTCTGCCTGTGAATACTTCTCTCCAATAGACAACTTGAAATGCAGTCTCATTATTTCCATAAGCAACGAGTTGCTGCCCAAGAGGCTAAATCTAGGACTATAACCCTCACTGGAATGCACATAAGGAAATATTATCATTTATATATGTATGTATCTGATTGATTGTCAGCTACAGCTAGGAAAAGTGCATGACACTGATTAAGAGACCCACAGCAAAAAGATGGTGTCCAATGTCCCCAGGAAGAGAGTTGCTTCTTCTGCATTTGGAAATATTGTTCCAGAGCTCTGACCACAGCTCAGGGACTGTGCTGTTTAGGCAGGAGTGAGTCCATTAGCTGGCAATGCTGACTTTACTGAATGTTCCTCTCACCGGGCTTTGTCTCCTCAGAGACTATAGTTTTTCGTCCAGATGAGCAGGTAACCATTTTGGACCTGTTGGTGATGGAACACAGGCATACCTTCTCCCCCAGGTTAGAAAATCAGCTGGGCCTTGCCACTGCACACCCAGTTGTGGGTCTCTACACAAAACTTTTGAAAATCGGCTCTGTGCACGCAGATCTCCAAAGCAGCATCACCCTGTTGGGGATCAAAATCGATGATCTGCATTCAAAAATTTAGTGTAATCTAAATGTTCTTGTTCTCCTCGTTCTTGAGTAGCTGTATTCCCCCTTTCTTTGTTTTTTTGACAATATGTACTTCTCTCACTAAGAACAGTAAAACAATACATCCAAAAATAAGGTAATGCAATGTCAACTGCCTAAATATTTTACCATCACCCACAGTCTGCAATAGCTGGGGAGCCCCATTTCACAGCGAGGACTTGGAGAGCTTTTCCTGGCAAGGCCTCCAATTTACCTTGAAAGGGGGTCCAGCTTTTATAAGACCAAATCCACAAGTCAAAGTGACTTGATTTCATTTAGGACAGAAACACCTGGGTCTGGTGGCATACTTCCCCTGCCAGCCAGGGCCAGGGCTTGGCCAGAGCCAAGACCTTGACTGGAAGGGTTTCCTTAACATATTTTACAAACAAACCTTTAGTCATATTTGCTGAGAAAGTTTCTTAACATGAACAACCTACAAGTAACCAAAGGAATGCATATAACTAACATCGAATAATAGATTATAGCTAGATCCCTCTATGTTTTAATATATTCAGAATCACTGGTCATATTAACGACTTGTGTAAAAATTTTTCAAGCTGCTACTACTGCATGAAGTTCACTCTGTTGAGTGGAACCATTTGTTTGAGTTATTGCATCATTATCTTCTTGCCACCTGTTTGATTTATTGCATACTTCCATTAATGAGCTTCTTGCCATGTAAAGACTGCCTTCACTGCATGTCCTAATCTGTATTGCACACAGAAGTTGGTCAGTGTTAAAGGCAAGTAAACAAAATTTCTGCAACAGTTTGTCTGAAGGTAAAGAGCAAAAAAATCTGTGTAACAAAATCTGCCGATGTTGAATGAAAATAGGTGAATTTTGTCAAGAGACAATGGTTTGGCATACAAATACAAATTACAACTCTCTGCCTATGACATTTGAGAGGGACATTATCAACTAGAAGCTAAATTATTTTGTACAGACAACAATGTATTGATTAAGCCCTGGGAAAAGGAAATTTTTGGTTCAATTTGTGTACATGGCTACTTTAAGCACAGGCCCTCTGTAGGCTCTTAAATATGAGTAACGTGCATAGCAACAGAAAGCATTAATTACAGAAAGTCAGTGCAAGTTAAGGATAACAGCCAGAGAGCTCTGAGTTCACTTTTTCTCCAATGACTAGATTCAAAGTTGAGACTGCCCTTTTAAAAGTTTCAGAGATAACAGAATTTAACTCATTTGGACTCCATCGTTACAAGACAGCTACTGATAATTTATCATACAATAGGTGAGCATCAATTAATTGATTTATAAATGAAATTACAGCAACTGCAGTATGTACTGGAAAGACTATAAAGGTGTGGCAAATACATCGTGAATTTAATTTAGAGAACAGCTTATGGTTAACATTATTGAAAATTCCTGTTCATGGTCTCTACTTTTCTGGTATAAGCATAAGATTGCCAAAATTTTTCAAGGAGCAGCTTTACTCAGAGAAATGACAACCTGTACATCTGGGCAAATTGCATTTGAAACCTGCTCAGTTTGCAGATGGCAATACAACTTGTCGTGATTGCCAGTATAATGGATTTGAGCTTGGACTAGTAAAGCTAATGAGATACACATATTTAAGGACAAAACACCAAGGACTTAATTATGTGGTCCATAAACCGTTTTGATATCAAGTCCAATTTCAATTTATAAGTACTAAGGAAAAATAATTACATTTGAATCACTAAACAGCTGTATCAATTCAAAATGCTGTCCTATATTTCTTCATGGCATAATGTTAATGTGCAAATTGTCTTTTAAAGCTGTGGAGCAAAAAACAACCAAACTGGTAAAGCTGGCACAATTCTGCCTGCTTTTGCAGTGGGGACTCGTGAGCTAATTATATCCAAACCTCAAATAGCTTCTGCAGACCATAGTCATGGGGAAGTCAGGACCTGCTTTTAAGTGACCAAACAAAGGCTTTGAATGATGAGTGGGCAAACCTAGCATGGGCTTTAGATTTTTAAGTTAACTGTTGTGGTTTCACATTTTGGTCACTTAATATCCACCTTAAATATTTTCAAGGAAGGATTTACTGAGTTCTTTAAAGGGTCACCTGCAACTAATGCTCAGTAAGATTAAGATGTCAAATAGTATCTTGCAAATATGAATCATCTACCTAATGATAAGTGATGCAGGCATACAATCTTCTAATTTTATGGTGACATCTAACATAAGCAAAAATGAGTTTAATTTAGTCCAATCATACTTTAAATCTAAATTCTTGAGAAAGCAGTATACATCTTATACGACAGGTTTTAGTAACCATATGATATGTGAGTGTTTCCTCTGAAGAGTTTAGACTTTGCTAAACAGTGTTAAAGTAATATGTTTACACAGGTATAACCTTAAATTCCTGTGAAAATCTACAGCTTAGTAAAATACAAAGTTAGTTTTAACAAAAGCAAAAAATGTTTCTGTGGTTTAATAAAACCTATTTTCTAAGTGTTTAACAAAAGCAAAAAATGTTTCTGTGGTTTAATAAAACTTATTTTCTAAAATTAATGGTTTGCATTCACGAGGACACTCAGGTTGGCACAAAGTAAAGATTTCTCAAAAGCTCAAAATGAGACAGGTTTCCTAACTGTGAAATGGCATGCAAACATACTGACTTGTTGTAGATTATTTATCTCTTCACTTACAAAATGACACATACAAGAACTAAATCACTTTCAGGAAATTAAACAGTACCTAAATTTGCTAATATTCCTTCATAGAAAGTATATAAATCCAGGCCTAGGACATTACAATTATATTAACATTAACTTCTTAAGTGGTTTTAAAATGTACCTTTATTCTAGGAAGACACTATACAGTCTATTTCCAAGATGTGCTGAAAAATATTGTATATGCATTATAAACAAGTTTATAGGTTAACTCCGTTAATCAATAGTTACCATGTTTGTTAATTGTTACATGTCATTCTGTTAATTGCCAATATTGTTAATCCCCTTCCCCAACAGTCCCTTACCTATACCCTTTTGTTTATCTGTCGCCTATTACCTCTGCTGCTTCCCAAAATGGCCCCAGCTATAAAGACGTCACAAGTGGATATGAAACTAAGAGACACTCAGTACCATTCAGAAAAATAACACCCTAGAATGATGAGCCAACCTGCAGTTCAAGAGACTAAGTTACCCATCCTGCTTGAGAACTGTCCCCGTATTCCACAAGTGAAACTCCAAGTTGTCACTGTAACCTGACAAAAACTGGACCAGGGTGAGTGATAAAAACAGGCCAGGAGATCTTCTCCTTTTTTAAAAAGCCTTTATTAGGATTAGCTCTGGGAGGGGAACTTGAGGGGCTGTGCACACCACTGCTGCTGCTCCCATGGGGCACCACAAAGAAGCAGGTACAAATTCAATCTGCTGCTCACACTGCAGAGTTGGGATTCCTTCCTCACAGGTGTTCCCACAAAACTGATCTTGGCTCATGAAGTCCAGTGGTGTCTTAGTTTTCCATAAGTTATGGTGAGAAAGGGGAGATGAGAAGAGCTTTTTAACAGGTAGCTTGACACTTTGCCGTCTTAGTGGTGTCCTTTGTGGGCCTGGATTCAGTGCTAGCTCATTGCTTTAGGGGCTTTTTGGTGTGAACCGAACCTCCTCTGTACGCTGGGCATCAGGGGAAGTTCTCTGATTACCATAGTGGGCGGAGTCCTCAGTGTGATGAGCAGGAGGAGAGCAGCAGTGGTGTTTTTCCTGGTGGGAAGCTAGGGATACCAGGGATTGGGGGGAACAGGAAACTGGGAACCAGGAAGTACAGCTTCAAGAACTCTTCAGAACAAGAAAGTACAGACATAATACAGTAAGTAACACTATTTTAACAATATAACACATTTAAACATACAGTTTTGGACCAGTCTTTAGGTTTATTCATCTCAGTGAGGACCCTAGACAATGGGCCCAGCAGTGTCTTCCTAAGCACGCTCGTGAGGACAGAAGCC
>VWZV01007139.1:6327-18178 GCA_013397155.1 Irena cyanogastra | reverse complement strand
AAACAAACAAAAACCCAACCAAAGAGACAAGGGTCATGCCAATCTTGATAACTCTATTTAAGTATCCTACAGCTTAGAAGTCATTCTCTGCTGCCTGAACAAATTAAAATTCACATCATCCACTTCCTAGTTTGAGGGTGATGTAAGAATTAGCTAATGCTTCTAAAATTCTTTGAAGAAAAATACTGAACAAGCTGAAGTACTCTTGGTGACATGGAACCCCAAAATGCTACTTATTTGTTATCCATTGCAAACAACTATCAATAATCTAGTTCCTAGTGACTTTCACAGATTACAGCCCTTCAGCGATGCTGAGTTCTTCTATCACTGTTTCAATAATTTTTACTAATCATCTCACTTCGCTTACAAGCATTCATATAACACCTACAAGTACACAGAATTGTCAACTGAATCCTTTTCAATTTCTATATAATGCACTTACCCATCTACACGCCTGTTCATCTGTTCATCCATCCATCCATCCTTGCTTTGATATAGGTGGCATTACTCTCGCCTTCAAAGACTTTACAGACCTTTCTCTGCATTTTCCTGCCAGTATTCAGAACAGGCAAGCAGTCTTATCCACATTTTACAGTGTCACAGAACTGACTGAAGAAGAAGAAAATTTAATGGAAATCTATTGTAGAAATTAGTCTCCCACTAATTCAACGTATTTTTCCAAAACTGGTGATAAAAATTTTCTTAAAACTGTTTTTAGTCATTGTGGACTTTTATTTCTCAAGCTAGTTCATGTTCAGGCCTGCCACGACCATTGCCGTCTGATACCACAATCACAGGCATCCTGAATCAACAGCTCTTCCTTGTTCTAAATTAGAAACTTGGAAGGAATTCTCCTAGAGTCATTTATTCCAGGACTATCTGGTTTCTCCTTTTAAATGTTCTAGTATGGGTCACTTCTGTTTCTGTTCTGACTGAAAATGTCAGAATTCTTTAAACAGTGTTTGTAGTGAATGTCAAATTTCACTTCAAGTAGTGATGTCGCCTGATGCCAACTTTTATTTGTCTGCTTTTCTGTATAACTCTGCTTTGAAACATTCTCCTTAATTAACAATGTAATCCTTTGTTCTGAGATGATTTGTATCTTCTTGAAACATCAAAATGACTTCTTCCTAAGATGATAGTATTTTAGGTATTTTTCCATCGTATGATTTTTGTGTCAAGTCTACCATTTAATTGACACCATTTTTAAATCTGTCACCTTGAATTTTCCCTCTCCCAACACTTTCAGTGAAGATGGAATGGCTCCACCATTACACCCCAGACCTTCTTCATCTCCCTTAAATTTATAAGATGAAAAGAGCTGTCAAATTACATTACTCTCATATCCAATCTCTCACTTCACCTGCCTGGATGACCATAATAACTACATCATAGAAATAATCCTTGCACTTCTGGACTTTGACAACTGGGAAGGCTTATTCACTTTCTCCTCAGGTGCAATCTTTGTCATGTACAATAACAAGTTAGAGATGAACTACAGCAGAATGAGAAAAATACTAAGAACATCAGCTAAGACCATTCTTGTGCAGAGACTAGCACTTCTACTAAAACATTGAAAAGATCAAGACATCTCTTAAGACAGAATCTTCATTTAAGAAATCAAATTTAGTCTTTACTAGACAGAAAAGCTCTCATTTTCTCTTTCTCTTAGGACAATTTAGCTAACAACCAAACAAATGCTACATTATATGGAAGGAAATAAACAAGAATCTAAGCCAGAAACTGTTATTAATCTCCAGAAACAAATTTTTTCTTCTATTGAAACATAGATTACACTCAATTAAAAAATTATGGTCTATTTTTATTATTGATTTGGCCTAAAAGTTCAAATCCAATTAGTTCAAAATTTTGGCACAAGTAATCACATTTTTTGAATATGTCTTGGTAATACAATAATTGGATTTATTAACAGTTTTATGATAACAGGTAGAGAAAAGTAAGAAAAATAATGAAGACTCTTTATTCTTTAAAAACATTAGAAAATGAGAAAATTTTCAGAAAAAAAACTTACCAATTTTGGGAAGGCAGGATGCTGCTACTGTGGTTTCAAAGTCAGGACTAAGCAGTATTAAATATTCTTTTGTGTGTGTGTGCACTGTTTCTCTCACAATATCTGAATGAACCATAACATGAATTTTGGGATCAGAATTAAGCAAGAAGGATTCTTGTACCACTTTAAGATTTAAGTTCTCAGATTTTCAGTTTAAAAAGTTTGACTGAATTTCAAAATTTGTGTCACGAAAAGTTTGTGTACGTTAGGCAATAAAACATGCACGAAGGAAAGGGGTGATATTTGCTGAAACCATGCATGCAAAAACAGTTGGACATAACAAAAGATAAAGACTACTTTTTCCACATCTCCTTAGGAAAAAGAAAACTTTAAAAGATTATACGTATAGGAAAACAACAAGAGAACTTTTGCATATTTGCAACGCTGTAGCATCAAGAAATACAGCGAAGAATGTGCCCCTTGATACAGAGCGTTTTAGGGAGACAAAATTTGCAGTCCAGTAAATTTGGCAGTAGCTCGATATTTTATAAAATTTACATTGGAACACCCCGGCACAAATATATCCCAAGTAGCTTAACAAACATCTGCTAGCACAACCTGAGATACTTCAAGTTTGTGTGCTATTTTCAAGTTCATGAAACCATACAAGTTTTGATATTAAGTACAGGATCTGGTCCAGTAAAAAATAAAATCTAAGCACTAAGTATCATGAATCATAAGAAATAAGCCTCTTTAAAATGAAAAAGAGCATGGAAATAAGCAAAAGAAAGAAGCCAAGTTTTGAAAGAGGATATAGGAGGCAAATCATCCTTAGCTATAAGGAACACAATGTTTTATGTGATTTCTTCTTCCACTGAAGTAGCAGTAAACTGAAGGAGTTGCATGTTCATATTTTTTCACATTATAAAAATAAGCTAGTGATCCAGTTCATCATTCTATGTTGTGGATATTTCATTAAAAAAAAAAAAATCACAATACCTCAATTATCAAAGTTTTTTGTTCAAATATTCTGAAGATTTTGTTAAAACTAAGCCCCTGATGGGCTTTGTGATTTCTAGCCTATGATTTGTTAATGAGAGCACAGTAGTCAAAGTGTAGACATGCACACACAGCGTCATATATACCCACAGTCTGGAGTTACTTTTTTTCTTTTCAGAAAATGGTAAAAATATGCATTTTATGCCATCAAAATTCAACCACCCTCAATTGTAAGTGAACGCCTGCTTTCATCTAGGAAACATTTTAAACTTCTTGACAGTTAAAAGAACTGTAATCCCTAGAGACAAACAATTTCCTTTTCAGAGAAAATTCATATCATGGATGGCATTATGGTAGGAAACTGCAGTATGCTGTATGCAGTTGTAAATGAACACACAGCATAGTTATCTCCATAAGTCCACTGGAACTTCAGGATTTGACTCAATAGAAAAAATAGCTGAAAAATTAAAAATGCTATTAGGTTTCTATAATGTTGCTGGTCAGATTATTAGCAGTATTTCTAAAACTTAAAAGGGTAAAGTCAGCTTTTTTTTTTAATGGATTTTTATTTATAATCCTTGTTTAATAGTGTTTGAAGTCAGCTTTGCCAGCTACTAGAGGATAGATAAGGTCAACTTATCAGTGCAACTTACAAAAACAGGAAGACATAAAATATTCCGTCTAAGTTTTTAGCCATTCTAAAAACTGTGTTTTGTAATCTGCAGGTTGCAATCTACTGTCACTTAGTAGATCACTTGAGTTAGGTTTTGTATTGTATCTTGAATAGAAACAGGATATAAGGTGTGGGTTCACTCTTGTTCAGGCACCAGGACGATGATCTTTTATTCTTTCCAAGAATATAATGAGTGTTCACCACAATTCTAGGAACCAGGAGCTCCCTCTGCCTCTGTCAACAAGTCCTACCTCATCTTTAATGTTGTCTTCAAATTATTTTTCCTTTTGTTGTCTAATACTGGAGTTTATCTCGAGGTGAAATTCTGTTGCCACAATACAAACCAAAAATACTTTAATATTTTTTTGCATGCTGTGAGGAAGGATGTAAACATAACAGCACTGAGTTAAAATAATCGAATTGCTTCATTGGCCTAAGTGATCACTAGCGAAAGAAGGAATCAAATAATACAATAATGAGGTTTATTTTTATAAGTTCCTGAAGATGAGATCCTTAGTGACTGAGTTGCTACTCTCCTTTTCAAAGGTGTTCGGTACCTCCATTACTTATTGATTTTAATGAGAAGAGAGCTTATTCGAATTCTACCAGTGTCTCATGTATCTTAGGAATAGTGCTAGCATATATGAGATTTACTGAATGCAATTAAGTTAATTTCTTTAAAATGTGCAGTAAATCAGGGTAGTTATCTCCAAAAGGCAAAGAAATTAAAAGTTCTCTGGAGCAAGTATATGAAAAGTGTTATGTGTTAAATTTGTCCATGCCTTATTATCTTTATTAGTAATTATTATCCTTGGTAACCATGATTACCCTTGAAGCAGATCTCTGTATGTATAAGTATATTGGTGAGTGACCAAATCTAAATGAAATATGAGTCATATAAACTAGCTGAGCTGCTGTGATGTTGTTGACATAAGGATCCCAGTAAAAGACATTAGGACTTTGACATTAAACACTTACTAAACAGCTCTTGCAGTTTAGGATGCCACTTCCTCCAGCTTATCTGTCATGCCCAGGAATTGCCCCACACCAGAGCTGCCAAAATGGAACCTGGGCACTTTAGTGCAATGTCTACCAGGCTAAGCCTGACAGTTAAAACACTTAATTAAACCAAGAGGCATCCGAGAACTGTCAACACATTTTGTCTTATTAAATTATTTTATTGTTGAGTACATGTTAGTTATCTACTGGTTCCTTCCCATATCTGAATTTTAAGGTAAGGTGTTTCATCTCACATCTTGGACAAATAGGTACATGTAGAGAGTTATCAGCTGAGTTCAGCTTAAATCTGTCTTTTGAGTAGCTCGGTTATGTTAGATGCTCTTTCCACAGCCCCAGACAAAGTTTACCTTTTCTGAAATATAGAAACGTATTTGGCAAGCCAGCAACTACAGTTAATGATTCTGTATGATGGATTTTCCACTTTTGTCAGAATTCTTTAATTTTCTTCCTGACTTTTTAGGTGTTAAACATTATGCCACTTCAAACAATCCCTTTGGTGACATAGAGAATTTTTCTCATGGGTTTTCTTTTCTTTCACTGCCATATGTCCATAACAAATTGTTTTACATGGGCAGTTGCATCTTACAAAGCAAGAATGTACAAGAACAGTTCTAAAGCAGATAATTTCCCGAATTTCCTGAAATTTCTCCCCCTTCTTTCAACCCTTATTTTTTTGCTTGTTCATGTGAATGAAAAATTCAGAAATTATTCTTCATATCCCTGTTTCTAGATTGAGTTTGTCATTATAACATTATATTCTATCACTTATTTTTAAGATTAAATTTCTGCTAACCTCTGCAATTTTCTCCTTCAAGTATACACACAGATAATTCTCATTAAGGGAAAAATGCAAATGTCAGAATGAGAGAAATGTCTCTCTCCTCATATGTTTTCTCTGACATGAATTGCAGGAAATACAGTTTACTGTGTTTTGCAAAACTGGAGGCTGCATACAGGGCATAGCTATTAATGAAAGACAGTTACAGTGCAGACAGAATGACTGAGATCAAGATAAGTGTAAGCATAGACAGACAAATGCAAGAAGGTGGTATTTGCAACTTGTTAGTCTTGACTATCAAGAGTTAGTTCTGTAGATAAAATTAGCCTTCTTCACTCTCTACATCACGTAAAAACATGAGGAACAGGGCCCAAGTTTCACGTGTGGCAGATTGTTTGGTGTCTGTCTGAACCAGTTACGTTCTTTGCTGTCTTACTGGCTCGCCCTAAGCAGCCTCAGGAAGTTGGAAGATAGGAAAGGTGTGCTTGCTGATCTAGATCATCATGCATGTACAGCTGCAGCTCCAGCAGGAATAGAGCAAAAATTGCATCAAATTAAAAACAGTCTTAGAAAAAGACATCAAAATTATCCAGAACTAGTCAAATAAGCAGCATGTTCCCTGTAGCTGTCATTTACCACATAATTTGCAAGTGATCATAAAGCTGCGCTAGCCATAGACGTGTTTCTGCCAAGCACTCCCCTTTCATTCATTCTTGCCTTTAGCTCAGCATTTTATTTAAACAGTCCATCACAGGAGTAATATTCTTGAAAATAATATTTATCATATTTTAATGCCATTTTTTTTCTTCTTTTTTTTTTTTTTTTTTTTTTTTTTTTTTTTTTTTACGGAAGATATGTCTTTACTGCCTACCAGAAATTATTTGAAATCTCTGGACATTATCCTGGTTCATGGTTCTCTCAGTCTGGGCACTGCTGTGAAAGATAATAAATAGTGGTTTTATAAATACATCAACAATCAAAGTAGGGCCAAGGAAAATCTCCATCCTTTAATGGATGTGGTGGGGAACTTCATCACCAAGGATGAAGAACAGACTGAGGTGCCTTCTTTGCCTCAGTCTTTAACAGAAAGATTGGTGATCATCAGGGCAAGCGGCCCCCTAAACTCTTTGACAGGGATGGGGAGAAGAACAGACTCCTGCACTCCAGGAGGAAGTAGTCAGTGACCTGCTGTACCACAAGTTAATGGGACCAGATGGGATTTACCCGAGGGTACTGATGGAACTGGCAAAAGAGTTTGCCAAGGTACTCTTCATCCTTTACCATTAGTTCAGCCTAACTAGGGAGGTTGGCAAATGTGATACCCACCCACAAGAATGGACTGAAGGAGGATCTTGGGAGCTACAAGCCTGTCAGCCTGACCTCAGTGCCCAAGAAGGTTAGGGAACAGATCATCTTGAGTGCAACTGCAGAGCACACACAGGACAACCAAGTGATCAGGCCAAGCCACTATAGGCTGAGGAAAGGCAGGTTCTGTCTGACCAACCTGATCTCCTTTTATGACCAGATGACCCATCTGGTGGATGAGAGGACGACTCTGGATGCTGTCTTCCCGGACTTCAATAAAGTGTTTGACACTGTTTCCCACATCATTCTCCTGGAAAAGCTGGCAGCCCACAGCTTGAACAGATGCACTTTTTGCTGGGTAAAAAACTGCCTGGATGGCAGTGCCCAGATAGAAATGATGAATGGTGCCACATTCAGCTGGAGCCAGTCACCAGTGGGGGTCTGTAGGGCTCAGTGTTGGGAACAGTCTTGTTTAATACCTTTACTGATGATCTGGATCAAGGGCACCCTCAGTCAATTTGCAGATCACACCAAGCTGGCTGGGAGTGCTGATCTGCTGGAAAGCAGAAAGTCTCTGCATGGGTATCTGGACAGGCTGGATGAATGGGCTGAGGCCAATGGTGTGAGATTCAACAAGGTCAAGTGCTGGGTCCTTCTTTGAGGTCGCAACAATCCCAGGCAGTGCCACAGGCTGGGACAGAGTGGCTGGAAAGGACCTGGGGGTGCTGGTGACAGCAGCTGAACGTGAGCCAGGGTGTGCCCAGGTGGCCAAGAAGGCCAATGGCATCCTGGCCTAGATCAGCCATAGTGTGGCCAGCAGAATCAAGGTGGCTGTCCTCCTCCTGGGCACTGGTGAGGTCACATGTCAAATCCTGTGTCCAGTTTCAGGCCCTTCACTCCAAGACACTGAGGTGCTGGAGCAAGCCCAGAGAAGGACAAGGAAGCTGGTGAAGGGTCTGGAGCACAAGTCCTGTGAGGAGCAGCTGAGGGAGCTGGGGTTGTTTAGCCTGGAGAAAAGGAGGCTCAGACCCTATCACTCTCTACAACTGCCTACACAACAGATTGTAGCCATGTAGGGATTGGTCTCATCTCTCAGGCGACCAGAGACACGACAAAGGGAATTGAGCTCAAGCTGTGCCAGAGGAGATTCAGGTTTACATCAGGAAGAATTTCTTCACAGAAGGGGTTGTCAGGCACTGTAACAGACTGCCCAGGAGGCAATGGAATCACTGTCTCTGGGAATGTTTAAGAAACTTGTGGCACTTAGTACCATGCTCATGTTGACAAGGTGGTGATGAGGTTGACAGGGTGGTGATTGGCCAAAGGTTGGATTCAATGATCTCAGAGGTCTTTTCCAAACTAAATGATTCTGTAATCCTCCAGTTCAGTGATTCTTCCCTAGATTACTATAGTGTAACAATGGCTATTAAAAAAAAGAACGTGTCCTGCTCACCTAAGATTATAGAATCTTTTTCTGCAGGTGGCCGCGTGGGGTTTCTCCGGCCGGGTGCTGTCAGGGTGCCTGCCACACCCAAAGCGTCTCCGCTCCAAGGCTCCGAGACAGTTCTTCCAGCCCACTTTATGCCCAAGCCCGGAGGGAGTAATCAATGCCGCACCAGTAACGCAGGAGGGCTTCTTGCTTGTTTAATCCAGCTGGGTTTAATTAGGAGAAGTCTGAGGGTCTGGGTGGGGTTGATGGGGGGACAGGAGCAAGCTGGTGCACAACCACAACTGAAGGAGAACAAAGGCAAGGAAGCCTCGAATACGGGCCGGTACAAGGGTTATAACTGGGAAAAGGTAGGAGGGATAAGGGTACAGAACATCCAATGGGAGAGGGAGGCAGGGGAGGAACCGAGGTGGGGTAACTGGGGAAACTCCGATGGGAGTGGTTTTATAAGGGGCACCAATGAGCGAGCAGGGAGCACAGAACTTTCCAGAACACGAGGTGGCCAGCGATTGACTGGCAGTGGTCTTATTAGCACTGGGGAACAGAGATCCTTGAGAAATGGGGTCAGGCTCTCACCCTAACATAGGGTACTGTATCTTCCCAAGGCATCCTGGCCCTGGCCCTGTCCCTGTCCCTTTCCTGTCTCCCACATTTTTCCACTCAATTGAGGTAGTTTCTGTACATGCTGTGTACGTGATACATACTGATTTGTGGAGATGTCTGAAATGAGTGTCACGTGATTTTTTTCTCTTGAACTGAAATGGCATGTCTGATAAACTGGCATGATCTATGGACTGAAATCTGGATTTACTACCTGCAGCCCAGTTTCTGATTAGATAACAGAAATCGCAGAGGAATATGTTTAGAGCTTTACTTCTCTATTTCATTCTGTAAGTTGTGATTTGACACTATACCAAACCAGACCACATCAAACCACAGTATTCTACACCATGCTATACCACATCTACATCAGACTACACTATAATGAACTACATGGCACAATACATCGCTTCACTAGCACCGTGCTGTGCTACACCAGACTATACTCTGCTACACCATACTGCACAACACTACATCAGACTATGCTGCAAAGCCCTTGATTTTCCCTCACTAATTTGTTCTGCCAGAACTAGGTGGTCCAGTGACTGTCTGCACAAGGCAGTGGTAACAATATCTGTGTTTGCATGGCACATGGAGTACTCCATCATGCACTGATTTTCCAGCCAAAGGAGAACCTCAGCACAGGCAGACTCAAGCAGGTAGCACAGCCAAGCTGCAGTACACAATGTGGACTGGCTGATAGCCTTACAACCTCCAGATGCAAAACAGCATACTCAGTAGATGGTGATTCACCCAGTCCTTATTGTTAGACGAGCTATAGTAGTTCTTGTTTTGGTTTTATATATTTTTTTTTATCTTGTGCTGCCTTTACACTAGGAAAAGCCATAAGACATAAAGGTCTCATAGCACTGCTTATTGCTTACTTACTTTAATGTTACCTACACAGCATCTCAGACTCAACTTAACAGGAGCCAGCTGTGTCGGAGCATAGTGATAACTTGGCCCTCAGTAGTTCCCTGTGGAGCACTGAGCCATTATTGTACTCCCAATCAATTCCTACACAGTTACAGTTCAGTGAGCTATTTAAAGAAAAAGATCACTGTGTAAAGCAAGAGGGATATTTAAATAGAACATATTGAGAAATAAAGAACTAAAAGCAAGGCAAAACCTCAAGTACTGGAGATAAGCCTGGCACAGAGAAGATGAGAAAGAAGAAGGAAGAAAGAAAAAGATATGAAATACAAATCTCTGCAGTGGAACTCAGATAAATTCTTAAATTCTTAAATAAGCACTTAAATTCTTTAATTTCTCTTCCTATGCACAAAACTTCCTATGTTTTGAACCTTCCTTTCTCTTCCTATGTGCAAAACTTAAATCACTGGGATAAGCCAAGTGCTCAAGAAAACCATTTGAAAAAAATATAGTAAGTTTCAGTGCTTAAAATAATATAGCAAATCTTTTCAGTGAGAATTTCTGGTTTTAACTTAATGACTATATTGTAGGGTGGTGATGACTGAGTTTAAATAACTCAGTCAGTCAAATGAAAGACAACATGCCAGGGATATTCAGATAGAATATTAGTAAAATCTCTGTTGATTGTTCCAATTTCAATATAACTATAAGAATTAACTTCTTTTCCTTGGACTATTTTTATAATATTTCTTAAGCATGTATTTTTTACAGAAACAAAATATACTTTTAAATATATATATATCTCAGTAGAATTATTTCCATTCTCTTAATATAATTTCCATGAATAACTAAAAAGGCAAACCAATGGTGATTTTGGTCAAAATTCAGTGCCTGAAAATAAAAGTATATTTTTAAGATAAAAATGGAAATAATTTTAATTTTTCCTCACATAAACTGGAATTTATTCTCATTTAGTAAGATTATTCATGGGATTACCTTGTGGTCTTCTTTCCATACCTCCTGATATTATCACTTACAAATGTTTAACTTAATTAGCTGCAATGTTAAAAATCCAATCAATCTAGAAACTTCCTCCAAGTAAGCCAGTGAAGAGATACTTTCAGGAACTGCTCTTAAACATCACAGTTAAATTCTAACTCCCTAGTTCCAAAATGTAATCACACAAAACATATACTTTTATTGACATAAAACAAAAAAAGCACTAAGAGCTGAAGATGGAAAGGAAAAAAGAAAATCAGAATTGTAGTTGAATTGAACATATCTTAAATATCCATAGGTTTTTGAACTGCTTCTTAAAATGTCCAAATGGTAACACCTGCAAGCCACAGCCTTTTAAAAACATTTGGGCTTCAGTTTGAAGAGGTCCTGACAGCAGTGCTTTTAAAAAAAGAATGCAAGATAAAGGCTCCTAATACTGCTGCTTATGAGAAAAAAAAAAAAAATTCTCTTCCAGAAAACTGTAGTTTAACAGAATCCATTCTATATACGTTAAAATAGAGCCAAAGTTCAATTTAAAGTGCTGTTGCACACTTTACCAAAGCTCTTGACTTCAAAATTTTTTCTCAACTGGGCTTACAAATCCTGTATCTGTTGACCTTCAGAACAGGGTACAAGACCATTTATTCTCTCAGCTTTTTGCCTTTGTGTATGTCTGAACAAGGTGAAGAAAGAGGAAAGAAGAATCGTCTGGGGAAGTTACTGGAATTTAAGCCAGATGATATGGACAAGAAAATTCATCTGAAATGGCTGGAGAAAGACAAATAGGCAGAATGCAATTAGTCAAATGCTATTAGCAAGACTACCATAAAATGAGCTAATTTTTTCTGCTTCTCACCAGTTCATAACAAGCACAAAAAACCAATAATACCTTTGTTTGAAAAAAACAAATTTTCATTTCTGAAGCAGTTGGGATTTACAGTCTTCAGTTTCTGTAACTGATTTGAATTGCTGCTCATGAAGTGAAATAATTGTAATACATTTGGTAAAACATTAACCATTACAAATTGATTGACCCAGTATCTTGCTAATACGGACAAAGCACCATGACTGAAGCATTCAGTAAAAGTATCAATTAGGATTTCCTTGCTTAAGTCAACTCCTGCAAAATCTCAGGAGAATATTCTT
>VWZV01007131.1:0-10020 GCA_013397155.1 Irena cyanogastra | reverse complement strand
AGCTTCTCCAAGAAACTGTTTAGTTCTACCCATTCCCTTAAATATTGTTATGGTACACATGCACCTTGTTTAGCACTTTTTAGTGTGCAGCAAGAAATGATGCACTACGTCCTGGAAGTCATTGTTGCAGAAAATCACCACTTCCAGTTTTTAGTTCAATATAGGTCCTATGGTTGGGTCAAGTGTAGGTTAGGTACTTGGTCAACATGCTCAAATACACACAGGGAAGGAGTGGTTGGACTATGCCTAAAGTTGGTGCTGTGCAGACTCTGTTGGAATAAATGGGATTTTAATAAAAATGTATAGTTTCTCTGTTTGCTGTATTTATGAAAATCAAGAAAGGATATCTCTGACACATTCTTTGATCTTAGGGGTTGGGAAAATAAAAAATTTCTTATCTTTTCATCTTAGCCTTACAGCTTCTGAGTCTACAACTTCTGTTCGAGTGGGGAAACTGGGGAAAGCAAATTCTGTTGGGACTGATATCCGGGGCTTGGGTCTGGTACAGGAGCTCTCCCATTGTTGCACAGTCAAAAAGCTCACAAATCTGAAGAGACTTGGAAGTATGTGTGTGGACTGAAATGAAATAAGAGAGATATGAGTTCAGAACATCTTGTTGGCTGTAGGTGGAAAGGTGTTATAAGATGAAGGGATTCCTTGTGCATGGGTGCAAGGAGAAGGAGCAGGACAGTAGATGGGCAGAGGGAGAGGCACGAGGCAGATGGAGAAAATCAGTTAAACCAAAGAGACAAAGAACTAGAACTTCCCTTCCAATCCAAACCATTCTATGATTCTGTGATCTCAGCTGCCTCTGGCAGTTCCTTGCCTAGCTTTTCTGTCTGGTCCTTTCTTTAAATAGTCCCTTTTTGATTTAGTTTATTATGCATGCAAACAGACAAGAACACAAAAACAAACAAGAAAACTAATACTCATATAATATTACAGACAATAAGGATTTCTTTTCCTCCAAATTATCACAGTGGTGTTATTGATTTACAACAGAAACAGGAGAAAGATCAGGGCCTGTTTAGAAGAGTGGATGCTTTATGATTTTATTTTAATATTGGAAGGAGGATCTGGGGAACTAAAGGCTTGTCAGCCTGACATCAGTGCCAGCAAAGGTCATGGAGCTGATCATGTTGAATGCCACCATGCAAGAAGTGCAGGACAACCAGGGTATAAGGTCCAGCTGGCATGGGTTTATGAAAGGCAGGTCTTCCTTGACCAGCCTCATTTCCTTCTGAGACAAAATGACCTGCTTAGTGGTTGAGAGAAAGGCTGTGGATGTTGTCTATGTAGAGTTTAGTAAAGCCTTTTACATAATTCTCCACAGCATTGTTTAGCCAGGAGAAAAGGCAGCTCAGGAAGACCTTATCACTCTGTACCACCACCTGAAAGGAGGCTGTACTCAGTGAGAGTCAGTCTTCTTTACCATGTAGAAAGTGACAGGATGAAAGGAAATGGGCTAGAGTTGCACCAGAGGAGGTTTACATTAGATATTAGGGAAAAAAACAACGGAAAGGGTTGTCAAGCAATGGTACCGACTGCCCAGGGAAGTGGTGAAGTCACCATCCCCACAACTGTTCAAAAAACACCTGGATATGGCACTCGAGGATATGTTTTAATGTTGAACATGGTCATGGTGCTAGGTTGATGATTAGACTTGATGATCTTAAAGTCTTTCCAACCTTAATCATTTTATGAGGTTGTAATTTCTTATGGTTGTGTTCTGAACCAATGATTTGAAGTTCAGCTACTTTGTGCTCATTGTGACTGAGACAGTCACCAATCACCACTTTGCCCATGAATCCCTCTCTGCTTCCAAACAACAAATCTAGGTGGGCATGTTCCCTAGTCAGTCCCCTTAATATCTCCGCCAAGAAATCATCTTCAACATGCTTCAGGACTGCTTGTGTCCATTGTATAGCACTCTTAATTGAGGTCTAGGAAATTAACAGCCATAAGGATAAGGACAGCTGACCTAGAGATATTTTCTTAATTCTTTTTGGAATAATTCCTCAGTGTCGTGGTCAAGGATGGGTGGTTGATAGTACACTCCCACAACAACACACATCTTCATCTTTCCCAAAGACTCTCAACCGTGTCATCACCAACTTCTCCCTCATATAAAGAGCCATCTCCTGTCTATCCTTCCTGATGAGCCTATAACTATGTTATAACACAATAACACAATGAATCAACAGTATTGTTTTATTAGGTAAAGAAATTTCTTAAATGCAGTATCATTTAACACACATTACTTTGCAGTTAAGTTATTAATAACCCTGAAGTCTTGGGGGCCACATAATTATACCAAAGTTTACACCTGAGCACTACACAAAAGGCATACAATACATTTAAAGCACTGGATCAGTTCAGTTACATTATATATCAGATCTTTGTTTCAAATAAAGTGCTGAATTATTTGCCTTCCTTGCGCACAAGTACTGTAAATAAAGCGTCAAAATTACTTGTGCCAAGAGGTTGCTTGTGTTTCGATTCTTTTAAAACTCTTTTTATGCAGACTGTGGCCTGCACAGGTCAACTACAGAAAAATGTAGGCATTGTGTCTCATACAAACCTTGTTCATAAATCACGTTCCATCTGTCTTGAATATAAGGATGAACTGTTAATCACACCAGACTGGATAAGATCATCCTTCTATTTTTTTTATGGTCTGACAGAAGGGACACAATGTTTAAATTTCCTTGGGAGTCTGAGTTGCATTTCATGAGAAGTTGACATTTTTATTTCTCAGATTGTTGGAAGCAAACCCACTCAACTGTATTTAACAGGATGAGATGAGGGAAAGAGCAGAAGGAAAATTGCAGAACTAATCTTACTGTATACACACTCAAAATGCTTCTGAAGAGTTACAGGTGACTTCCAACATCTCTGTGAAAACTGCTGCCATTTTGACAGAATTTAAAGCCATGGGAACAGAAAATGGTGAGGAGTTTGGTGTTTAATTCTCTATGCTCTATGGTCCATGCCTGGATTCTGGTCTGAAGATCTGACAGTTCAGCCCGATGGGAAACATTCCTCTCTCAGCAGCATTCTTTTGACATAACTGAAAATATACCCCACTGCATAGCAGAAATTGGAGGATTTAGTTCATATTTGTCTGTAAACCTTATTTTTAATCATTCCACTGCCCTAGTGCAAGTACACATTTTTGGCTCTCTTGTAAGAGTAATTGATGTTTGCAGCTTCGCTGGAAGCTCTTGTCATACACTCCAGGGGTTTTAAATGTCAAACATACAGAGTCTGTTGCTGAGGCAGTGGACTATGGGGAGTGAAACCTGAGCGTGTTTTCGCTGTGCAAGTCCCTCTCTCAGGTGTTTGTCAGACGTCTGTTGTCAACGCTGGTGCCCCGCAGTCCCTCCTGTCCTGAGTGGCGGCCGCTCCTGTCTGGCCCCACCCATCAGGGTTGGGGGGAGGATCGGGAGGGCAAGTTCGGAGCCACTCTTGGTTGGACGTAAAGCTCCTGGGTAGAGGTAAAGCCAGGGTAATAACTTAAGGGAAAAAGAAAATTATACAAAAGCAAATGATACAAAAGTTATCACTCACCACCTCCTGGCAGCAGACCAGTGCCCAGCTTGCCTCTGAGTGATAGGGCTAGGGCTGCTTTAGCTAAATCCACATCCTGCCGCCCCTCCCCAGTTTTATTGCTGCGCATGGACCCTTAATGGAATGAGTTATACCTTTAGTCAGCTGGGCTCTGTAGTCGTGGCTGTGCCCCCTCCCAGACTGGGTCACCCACAGCCTGCTCACCAGTGTGAGAAGTGCAGGAGGCCTTGAGGCTCTGCAAGTTCCCCAACGGGCATGGTGCTGGTGTGTAACCACACTGCTTTGGTCACCAGTTGATACCAGGGTACCACAGGGCTGCTGTGCAGAAAACGGGCCCCATCCCAGCCAGACCCAGTATGGTTGCTGGGAGTGACAAACGAGGTGTGGTTGTGGATACTCATGTCTGTCTTTTCCAGGCCTGTGTTGAGCTGTACTTGCAAGAAAACATAAAAGAAAGCAAAAAATAAAATAAATTGTACAGAATAGACAAATCATAGAGACTTGCTGAATTCCCTGCTCAGATTAGGTGTTGTGCCCCTGTGCATGTGCATATACATAGGTATCTGCTCTTATTAGCAGGATCCATAGTGGATGACTTTCATGTGACACTAAGGGAAGAGCTCGTTCTTTGGCAGAATGGTGATGGTGCTATATTGTACACACAATTAAAGCATTTTTGATAGGATATTATGATTAGTATAGCATATAAATTATTAAAATACCACAGGATTTCTACAAAACAAATTAACATAGTATAAGCTGTAAGTAGTGTAATACAGAATTTATAATAAATTTCAACTTACAATTTCCAATCGCTAAATCCTAACTTAACTTATAGTGATTTGAACCTTGTGCAGATCAAGTCAAATCTTAGTCCATGCTTTGCTCTATCAATATTGCAATTATAATTAGACTCTCAAAACATATAGAAGAATAAGTCACTCCCTCTATTGTCAGAGAATGCAAACAATGGTGGAGGCATCCCTGCTACTGGAGGTTGATGGGTTTCATTGTCCAGCAGCAGCTCTGGTTCAAGTCCCCCTTATGCCTCATAACTGGTTGACTCTCTAGACAGTGGGCTGCTACCTTCCTCTTCCATGGGGGCCTGGTGGGTCGGGGCCTGGGACCCTCCAGGACAGTAAGGAGGGGAGAAGTCAGCTGGTGCCCAAGAACCTTGAGGATGGGAGGGAGGAGAAAAAATGGTTTGTCTGGGTTTTCTTCTGGGTTCACAGAACCTTCAGGGCCTGAGAATGAGGTGAAGGGTAATGAAGATGCAATCCACTCAGTGACAGGTGATGGCTGCTTGCCTCATGAATTGGCATTAATTAACTCCATGAGCAGGAGTTGAAGCAGGGTGTACTGGTGGCAGTGGCACACATCAACACCACTTCTAGAGTGACTTTTCAGGAAAGGTAAGAATGAGGCATGTGCCACTGCCACTCAGCTCTGAAGAGACCCCTGGTCCCACCAAGGCTTGAAGGGGTAGGGTTTGGAGAACAGTGGTGTGAAAGCAAAGGGAAAATCTGGCTCCAGCACAGGCTCCAGAGCAACCAGGGAGGAAAGTCACAGGGCTGGGAGTGGAAGCCTGCACCACTGTAAATGGCAGGGCTTTGAACTTGGTTAAACAAGTAAAAACATGTAGAAAATTGTGCTATGATGTATCTGCAACTCTATCTAGATATATACAATATATATACTATACAAAATACATTCCTATTGCATATAGGTGTTTTGCATGTATAAATATACATACATAGAGGGAGACAAGAAATCAATCCATTTCAGGTGCAGTTCATGACATTAGAATCAAAATAATCTCTATTGAATAGTAGCCCTCACAGATAGAAATGTCATGCACAGTTGTCAAAAAGGTCTAAAATAAACGAGAAAATTATGTCTCATGGTCTTTAGAACTCCATAAATTGATATGCATGCATGTCTAATGTGAGCTATGTTATAGTAGCTTGCCTGCCATAATCTTAAGCCTTTATTTCATATGGAGCTGCTCTCCTGCTATGTGATTTGTCTGGGTCCAGCAGTGTCTGAGTTCTATGTTGTCCTGCAGGGGCTGTTCCAGTGCTCCCTCAGTGCTCTTGCTTGAAGATGACTTCATAAACTATGGCAGGATTACCTACATGAAATATGAAAAAAGGCTAGCAATGTCATCACTAAGAAGCAGGATTTGAGGATATCCCACTTACAAGTGCCAAACTTCCTCTGAACCTGCCAGTTTTATTATTTGCCACCACTTTCTCCATTGCTGTGCACCATCACTTCCAGCATTACTGCCCTGGCACTTCTCCTCCTCATCATCCCTCAGAGAAAAGAAGGAATGATATCTCTGGCTTCTCTATCTTTTCTGCCCATGAGGAAGAGGCAAGCAGAAGGGACACAGTTGCAGTGCTCATGCTGGAGAATTTGGAAAATAGCTCCATCTTATTTCAGCTATTTTGGGATGCCTTCTGTCTCCCTTGAAGGTAACTCACTTTCAAAAACAAGAGTGCTGTGAGCACCTTTGCTTTGAGCAAACAATTTGAACCAGTTGTAAACCAGTTAGTCTTTGTACAGCCTGGGGCAGCCTGAGCTTTCAGAAAAGGCAGTGTCTGTTTCTGTGGTATTGGTGGCTCCCTTGGCCATATCTCAGCACCCTGGGCAGTTTGGGTAAGCTCTTAAAGCAGATCTGTCAGCGTGTCCTCCCTCAGCAGGCCCTGAGTGAGGCCTGAGTGGGGCCTTCCTCTGCCCTTCTTGTAGGCCGGTTTCCTCCAGTGAGATTCTGTTTATTGTTTTGGTTAGTTTTAGTGCCCACAAACACATTTCTGCAATGCCTATCAGCAACATCAGTTTGAAAATTCAACTTATGTATTTCACAAACTGATCAAACTAGCTGGCTTTCTTGAATAAATTTGTGGGCAAATTATGCCATGTTATGCTGAACACTGTATTAACTATGAATAGATGGAGTTGTATCCTTATTCTTGAAATGAGGGTCAGCACTTTAGAGAAAGGACATTGCAGCAAGACTTTTGGACTGTAAGTAAACTTGCCAAGATTTAAAATAAACACAGTGGAATCTTGATTTTGACGAATGAGATAAAGCAACCTCCTGTAGACAAAGGAAGAAAAAAAAGGAAATGTGAGTTCACCAATCTGATTACAAGCCAACAGTTCACTAAACTCATAGATGTAGGATTGAGACAATTGAGGACTCCTGCT
Source organism: Irena cyanogastra (assembly GCA_013397155.1). Taxonomy (NCBI): domain Eukaryota; kingdom Metazoa; phylum Chordata; class Aves; order Passeriformes; family Irenidae; genus Irena; species Irena cyanogastra. The sequence goes on along the minus strand of VWZV01007131.1, from coordinate 3,237 downwards.
TTATTTTAAATTATTTTCCTCACTCACAGCAGCCGTAATATACATTTGCTCTTACCAATAGGTCTTCCCCTAACACGTGATGTATAGGAAGTACTTTTCTGCTTTCAGTTACTTTGTGTTTCAGAGGAGGCAAAAGAGATTTTGTGCAATTTCTGAGGAAAACTGAACTCTAAAAATCCATAAACCAGTGACTCCTTGTGCCTCTAAAAATCAAGTTATAGTTCAGAAGTCCTGGATTTCTGAAAACTCCACTCCATTTACCCTGCCCCAGTCTCTGAAGGGAATTATTGCTGTATTTTGCTTCCCACATTTCATAGGTAAAAACAAAATAAAGGTAAGAAGGGCTCTCCATTTTACTAGCACTCAGCTAAAGGTGCAGTTTCACTTTATATGGAATTGAAATTCCTTGAGCTCTTAGCTGGTTGACAACAAGTCCCTAATATTAAAACCAAAAAAAAAAAAAAAATCAACCTGAGAGCAAAAGAAACTGCTAAGTGTTGGTACAGCTATTAAAATTTCCAGAGTTTGTAGTCATAGACTGTGAGGGAGCACCTGTCAAAAATTACAGGGCTGGGTGGCTGGACATTGTGTTTTAGGAAACCTTCATGCAAACAAAGTGGACACTAAGCATCTCATAGTCCAGTGACATGTACCATGCGACTGGTTACTTGAAGAAATCATTCACAATCCTACGTGTGCACACTTTTCCACATAGTTTTTACTTCTTTGTGTTCAGTTACCTATGTCCTTATCCTTTTTGTCTTGGTTTTGGTTCCCTTCCCCAAGTTCCTTTCACTTAACAGACATTTCTTCCAGACTTTCACATAAAGTATTCAGCTTAAGAGATTTGTCTGCTCATATTAGCACACAAGTGATTCTAAGATCTGAATCCTTGAAGCTATTAACTGCAGAAATAAATCCCAAATAATAATTATAAAAATTACTAAACTTCCATGTCAGTTAACAATATTGGTCTCACTTCATGCAGCGTACATTTAAAAAAGAAAAAAAAAAGGAACTTCGGCTTCTGCAATCTTTGTTGATCACATGAATATACCCTTTCATAATGCCTTTGTCTCCTAGCTGATTAATCTCATACTCTCTCATTAAGGATTTTGAAATTGCATTCTTTTGGTGTTCAGATGAAGAGAAAGAAGACATGGCGTGGATTACTGTTGTCTTGAGTGGGTTACATCATGTTACGTTCTCCCCTACACCTCAGATGAACCACTGGAAACCTCTTTGATGCTGTTCTCTTCTGCTGCAGTTTATGGTCTCTTTCAGAATCTAATCTGTCAGACCTGGAAGCACACAAAAAATGGTATGTTAAACTTTCATTTTAAGTTTGCTCTTAGACATTTTTGTCTGGAACTCTTGTGGAAGATTTTCAAGAACATATTCTGCTTTTCTGTTTTCTAAATGGTTCTGTTTACTGTTATGGTTAGAAACTGCAGAGAATTATGAAAGGAGAGGATTTATCTGTATTCCTATACTTCAGAATGAGCACAATGTATTTTCTACTTGCTGTAACTTCTTATGTGTTTCTCTAGCCTTTCCCCCATGAACAAATATANAACTACATGAGAAACTTACAAACATATTCATGAAGACTTTCAAACCCCAGATTCACTGCACCTAATTTCAGGCACCTAAATGTGCAGCATTACTCTCGGTTTGGTTTGTAGTAAGCCAGAGCTCTCACCATCTTCAGGGCCAAGCAGCAGCTGGAGATGGATCTCAGTCTATCTTTCTCTTCCTTCCCCCCTTCCTCTCTTGAATGTCAGTGCAGCCTAGGTTAATGACAATAAAGTGAGAAACTTGGTTAAACACCTAAAATTAAGGGTCTGAGTACAATGGCTTCATACAAGTTCATGTAGAAAGTTTGTGTCTTCATTCTAGACTGCAATCATACTTTGCCCATGTCATGCTCTAATGCTTGGACAGTGTTTATTTTGGTTTATCAGAACTTCAAAGGTTGAATCTAGTTAACTTTTCCTCCTGTTGCAATAAGTATGTAGCAATTTGGCATAAAATAACATCCTTGCTTTCCAGCTGGTCCTCAGAAATCAGAGGGGCTGAGTGTGGCTGGCCTTAATTTCTGATTTGAGCCAATTAAGTTACTACTGAGTCTTGTCAAGTTCCCAGATGCAACAGTAGTCTGATTTACACTACAAGCCTCATCTCATTCCTGAACAGATTCACCAGTTGTGAGTACTACTGATTCATCACTACAAATCTGGTTTAGTTCAATAAGAACTTCCATGAACACACTTCCATTACACCAATAGTGCAATTTATTGGATAATGGATAAATATACTAGACTTGCAACATACAAACGTATAGTGCTATGTAAGTGCTCCCAGTGCAAATCTTACCAAAGAAGCATCCCTAGTTTTGTGAAGAGAGAGGAGTAACTGCATTGACTAGTCTGTAAAATGGCTGTATTCTCATCCTCTGCCAATGAAGATTTCAAATGCCAGTTTATATTTTTGGGAGAAGTGGAAGGGAGGATGTGGTCAAATATTCTGTTACTGCTGTCTTTAATGGAGGACAGAGAGACACCACTTATATGTAAATGAGGGATATCAAGAGCAACAAAGAGATTACAAAGACTTTGGGTCTTGCAGAAGGAAAGTACAGAATTGTGAAACTTTAGTATCACTTCCTCTTCTACCTGGCTGACTGAGGGTAAAAAGGTTACCTGTTTCCACCTGATAACATGTCACACTTCAGCACACCCTCATGCCCAGGGTAATCCCTTAGCCACAGATCTCATGGAAGTCCCTTTACCACATATATAACAGCGTATCTCATGGCTGTAGGCCTCATTCCTAGACCTTCCTTATTTTAAAGGTGGACTTTGATGTGCAGTGGCTGCCAGTATTGCCCTCTCTGACTGCAGCTTCTGTGTCCATGGCTGGTGACAGCCAGCACTTCATGGTCTGCTGGGGTGTGCATCATCAGATGCACAGTAAAGGGTACCCATGTGATGGAGCAAAGTGTCTTGCTGTGCAGAGAATCCCTATGGTTTCCCTACCAGCTCTCTGCTATGCTCCATGGGCACTTCCCTTGGTTAATATTCCTAGCCGTGGGGTACATTGCTCTGCAATAAAAGGTGGAGATAGGCAGTTGCTGGTATATCATGGCCACTTGGTTGGGCTAGACACTCTTTCTTTTCATTAGTCTCATAACATTCTTTACATGCATAAAATGTTGTGTCCTCTGGGAAAAAAAAA
>VWZV01007126.1:151856-283492 GCA_013397155.1 Irena cyanogastra | reverse complement strand
TCCCCGGCCGGGGCGGCCACCCCGGGGCTGGGCGCGCACCGCCCGCGGCGCCGCCGCCATCTTAGGTGTGGGCGGGAGGTCAGGCGGATGCCGGCGGCGCCGCCATCTTGGGGTGAGGAGCGCGGCGGCCGCCATGTTTGTGCAGGGCAGGGCGTCACCTGTCACTGTCAGTGCCCGGTGTCACAGACAGCGGCCGCGCTCGGCAGCGACATTAAAGGGCTTCTCATTGCACCCCCTGCCATGGGCAGGGACACCTTCCACTATCCCAGATTGCTCGAAGCCCCATCCAACCTGGCCTTGGACCACCTCCAGGGATGGGGCAGCCACAGCTTCTCTGGGCAGCCTGTGCCAGGGCCTGCCCACCCTCACAGCCAAGAATTTCTTCCACACATGCAACCTGAGTAGTCCAAGCATCAAAAAGCCTGTCTACTACAGATCTGGTTTATACACGACTTCATTTTGGGGTTGGACACTGTTTTTGCACACTGACAGTTTGCAGCATGCAAATGAAAATATAGTTCAAAAACTAAAAGCGAAACATAGTGACATTAAAATAAGTAGATACACCATAAGAAAATCGAGTTTAAAAGGAAATATGCAGAGAAATTCCCTCAAAAGTTTTCTCTTAGTAGAGGGCTGTCCTGTACTTGCTCCAAGACTCCTTCTCAGACCCATGACTGTGATTTGGATGATACTTTTACCAAACCAAGTATTTCCCAACAATTTTATTAAATAAACTTTTTCTTTGCAATCACAGCCACCTTGTTTCTATGTGTGAAAACGGCCTTGTTTACATATGTCGAAAACATCGTTGTGAAAATGTAATTACTGGGTTATAATTTCCCCTTTTGTTTACTGTTTGCAACTTCTGTGAGCTCATCTGATACTGAGCATTATTTTCCTCTGCATTTTTCTAGTCCTGATGTTGTTATCATCGTCTTACGGTTCAAGGTTGACAGGCACTTCTGTCCGGACACCACAAACCTGGCTCCAGCAGCAGATTGCTGTTCCATGAATAATTTGGGAAAAACTGGGTATATTAATTTAATTTCAGGCACACCCTTGCAATGCATTAGGGTAGATGGACTGGAGTGATACAAGCAGAATTTCTAAAATCTGAGTTTAATCACTTAGCCTGACAAACATTGTTTGCTGAAACCATGGGAGGTTCCTCAACAGGCAGTGCTGGGATGGTTCAGCTGCCCAGCAGGATTCGTGGCTGTTTGTTCAACCTCTTTGAGAAAAAATGCCTGACCAATGTGTAGGGGTTGCAGGCATTAGTTACCGAGAAGAATAAATTACTGAAGAAAGTCAGGGTTGTCTGTAAATTAGTGGATTTAACCACCTGTGAGGAAATTCTCACTTTGGTGGCTGGTTGATGTAAAGAGAGTCTCAAAGAATACAGAGGACAACAGTGTCACAGAATCCCAGATGGTTTGTGTTGGAAGAGACCTTAAAGATCATCCAGTTCCAACCCCTGCCATGGCAGGGACACCTTCCACTAGACCAGGTTCCTCCAGTGTTTTAAATCACTCAAGCCATAAGCTCAAATCCCTGTAGAGTCAAATTAACCCCTTTATCACACTGATTTTGCCGTTGCTTATGCCATGACCTAACTTTTGGACAAAATTTGAAACATAAAATTCAAATAATTAGAAAACCTTCACCATAACAGTAAATATTCAAGACTTTTGAAATGGGAAGGAAAAGGGAGAGTTCTCTCAGTACCATTTGCTCACACACAGTGGTGAGATTCATGCCCAGATTTGCTCCACATCCACCAAACAAGTCTCTGCAGCTCAGTCCTAATGTATCCAACACTTTTCACCTGAAAGAGGTTTCAGTCTGAATGACACTTGAAGTACTTTAAGTCATCATGGTACCTTTTGCTAATCACCATCAGCATCTAATGGATTAATTTCTGCAAGCACTTTAATTCTTCTGGGTTTCTTGGAGGAGAGGATTCCTCTGGCCACTCCAGCTGCCATCATTAGGCAGCTTTAGCTGACAACTGCCAGTGGTTCTGTGCTCTACCCAGGCTGCCCCCAGCATCAGTCTCCAGGATCACAAACCCCTTAACAACCTCTTCACTGCGAGACTAAACCCCAAGTGGGAACATATTGCTCTCCTCTGAGGATTAGATTTCTTAGCCTGTTTTTATTCTGCCACTCTCACTGTGAATGTGACATAGCAAGTGCTTGACTGTGACTTTGGTCACAGGAAAAACTGAGCATGGCTGAACTGGTGTAGAGAAATCCATGTGCTTGCTTTTGCTCAGTCAGAAACAGCCACAGAATCACAGAGTGACCAGGTAGGAAGAGACCTTCAAGATTATTGAGTCCAACCCAGCCCTGACACCCCAACTAAACCCTGGCACCCAGTGCCACATCCAGGCTTTTTTAAACACATCCAGGGATGGTGACTCCCTGGGCAGCCATTCCAGAACTTTATCACTCTTTCTATAAAAAACTTTTTCCTAATATCCAACCTGTATTTCCCTTGGCCCAGCTTAAGACTTTGTCTTCCAATTCTGTCAGTGCTGCTGGAGAAAGAGACCAACCCTCACCTGACTACAGCCACCTTTCAGGAAGTTGTAGAGTGATAAGGTCACCCTAAGGTCTGTGGTTTGCTCAGCCTTTCAGTACCCCACAACCAGTGAAACACAGCAGAGGGGAACATATTCAGTTTTGTCAGGTGTACTCAACAGGCCATGTACCTCACAAGAGGTGGAATTTCTAATGGTAATTTAGTAGGATAAGCTCACAGATGAGCTGAACCTGAAAGCAAGTGGGATCCCCAGGAAGCAGCTCTCCAGCTCAGTCCCATGGCTCATCCTGGCAGAGCAGATGTGCTGTTTGTGATACACTCCCAGCGTTATCAAATCAAGGTCCCATTGAGCGAAGAAGTGAAAGGACTTGCAGAGCTGAGAAGGAACTCCTTGTGAAAATGCCTTGCCAGCAACCCTCTCTTTTTAAATCAAAGCACTGCCAGCTCTCAGGCATCTGCTGGTTGCAGCTGTCACGGTGTCATCCGGAGGGAAAGGTGAGCCCTCGGTGACTCAACACGCGAACGTCAAACACTGACACTGCTCACGCTGCAGAAACATCAGATTGCTGCATCTATTTCACACTGTTGGTGGGGAAACACAGAATTAAGTCTCATTTAAGTCATCTTCTGCCTTAGAAGAAAAGGAGTAGAAAGAGGATAAGAATCTCTTTTCTAAGGGCAAAATTATCTGCTGTTTCTTATGTCTCAAAAACTGCAACTGATGTTTTCTTGAGTGTCAAAAGACCTATTAGGATGTTCAGATCTCCAGTTTTATACTAAACATTGTTGCTGCATCTTGTCCATGCAACAGTGTATTAACACAGTTTAGTAAAACAAATTTAAAGTCAAAATTAACCCTATACTTACAGCACAGGGATTTTAGGAAGGCTGCAGTGGGATATATTAAAGTTCAAAAGGATCATTTATGGGGTTGTTAGTCACTCAGATGTTCCTCCACATTCCTTTAGGTCTGGTGTATCATAGAAGACACAGGACTTGCTCATTCAATGGTAATAAAAGCAGCCAACAGACCTGAAAAGCTGCATCAACATTTTATCCTAAACAAGTGCTCCAGGAAGACTGAACTAAAAACCCCAGGCAAGCTGTCAGTAGCTAATATTAGCCTACACATACAGATTTTTTTTTAATTCCAGAGCAATTTCCAAAGACTGCAGAAAATGTTCTCTAGACTGCAGAGAAAACCCAACAGTTCATTTTTGTGCTGATGCAGCTGCAACTGCTGTTTGCTAGATCCTATCTCAGCTTGGTCATTGCAATATCAAAGTATGATTTTATAAACCTTTTAACTCTTGTGTAAAGCACATTATACATGCTAATGGCTTCATTTGACTAAGCTGGCTTTGTCATTTTGCTGCAGCTGGGTGAAGGTACTATATATTGATATAGCCTCATATGTTAAGCAGCCCTTTAATGGAATACGTTGCCTTGGAGTCTTTAGTTTTTATGAAAAAAATCCTTATCACTGCCCAGAGAACTATTTTGTGTGCAGTAATTATGTAATATTAATGAACAGTATTACATACAACTATTTTCTGGCCCTATCCTTTGTATGGCATGTACTTTAGAATGACCTGACACTGCAAAAATGCCTCTAGCTTCCATGGCTCATGTAAAATACAATAAATACATAAATAATTGAGAAGAGGAAATAGGTAGTGTTGCAAAGGCTGTGGTGTTCTTACCGCTGCACTTCAAAATCCGTCGATGTGACCTTTGCAAATGCGCTTTTCTTCTTTCATTTAAGAATTCTTCCTTGAGCTGGACCAAAAAAAAAATCCACACAGGCACAGAGTTTCGAATTTGAAAACTCACTTTGTAATCTAATTTCTGAAATTGTAGAAGGAAAGAAGCACCCAGGGGATGAGCCAGGAGAGCATGTCCAGAGACACCACCAGCGGCACCTGGAGAGCAATGGCCACCCAGTGAATTCCATGAGAAAGAAGCTGTTTATCCCATGGAGACTAAGCTTCTCAATCTCTTGGGGTTTGGAAGTTTTTTCCCCCCACTTCTCAAATAAATAACTGCTTCTTTAATTCCTGTTAATAAAGGAGGAATGCAGGGCTGTGTCAGGGGCTGATTAGCCAGGGCTTGCAAGGTACGCTGGGGCCAAGTATAATTTTTACTGCAACTCAGTGACACCTTCATTTCTCAAAGTAAGATTTCATAGCCTGCTCATTTACAAAGTGGGCTAGTGCCTTTGGGTATTTGGGAAGGGCAAAAAGACAAATTGAAAAGCATCAAATCATTTAATTTCAAAGTGCATTAAGCGCACGCCTTCCAATTTTCTGACTGAAATGTTCGTTGGCTTTTTCCAAAGAGGTTTATATTCAGGGCACAGAAATAGTTTGTGGATTTTAGATTCCTAAAATACTTAACAATGTTATTCAGGGGAAAAAAACACAGGCTTCTTGTCCTAAAAAACCCAGATTCATGTGCAAAGTGTTAATGAACCCAAGTGATAGCTTAAGAATAAAAATAGCATAACCCTCCCTTCCCCCTCAAATGGTAGCTAATCAAACATTTTCTAGAACAGAATTCTGACTAGTCTGGGATATAATAATTAAAAAAAGCAAGAAGAACAATATTAGAAGTCCAATTCAGAGAGACCAAAATGAGGTTGACCTTGTTTTCCACCTGGGAGGCAGAGTACCTCCAGTCCCTGGATCTCCTGGCTCCTTTTGGAGCATTGCTTGCTGGAATCTGTAGTCTCCAGGCTGCATCTCCATTATTAAATAGAGAGAACAGTGGTAATCTGCTCCATTTTAGGCAAATTAAGTGCAGCTCTTTGGCTCCTGGCACATTCCCAACGCAGCCCTGGGATGAGCATAATTCCACAAAATCCATAAGATTCAGAGCCCATGGCTGCCACTGTTCCCCCTTCCCATGCCTTGCAGGTAATGAGAAGTCCTTTGCTGGGGTCCTTGAAGGGGACAAAGATATTCTGGATGAGTTTAATGAATATTGGTTTTCTGTGTGCTGAGGGAAGCAGTTCAGAAGAGACTTCTAGTTTTCCCTTGGAGCTCCTTACCTGATGGGTTTCATGTCACATTTCTGCTGGGGAGGGAAGGGGGGATGCTGCATATTCAGTGTTCCCCTCCTCGTGCCTTGCAGGGGGAATGGGGTGTGTTTCCTCAGAATAGAATGAACTCGTGCTTTCCAATTTTTCCCCATGTTAGGAAATAGGTCCTGTCTCATTACTGGTGACAGCACATATTGGTAGGTCATAGAGCAAAGGGAGAGCCTTGCGTAGAACAGCTGGGGCCCAGAGCCAGAAATCTCATTAAAGTAAGCTGCTGCTATTTCCAGCCTGTAATAGAGCTTTGGAGCTTGATTATATTCAGTGAAAGCAGGTCATTACAAACACACTGCTTTTTGCATATTATCTAAATTGAAATAATAATACGTTCTCTCCTTTCATGTGCTATATTGATAAATCCCAACTTATGAATGAAACATGTTGATTAGTTAGTTAAAAATAATTAGTTCCGTATTATGCCTCCAAGTTTAAGGCTTGATTAGTGCAAACAAATAACTTTTCTTGATAATAAGTCATTTACAGAGTATTCTCTTAAGTGGAGCACACAGGCATAAAAATAATCTGCAGCAGTAAATTGTGTTATTTGTTCTCTCTTTTCTCTTTGACTTTAAATGTAACAGTACTTTTAGAACTTGAGAGACACAATATCTATATGCAGATTCTGATCTCACCAGCAACTGCTGCAGTGCTGCTCTGGCGTTATTTGATGGAGGTGGCAGAGCACCAGATAAGAATGTGACCCATAAATGTTCTTTGATTCAACATATCTGGCCACGTAGCCGCAAAAGAAGAACAATTATTTTTTCCAGTGACTGAGAATATCGCTCTGCTATTAACTTGCATTTAAATATTCTGATATTTGCATCAGAAGTGAGCTAATGAGTGGGCTTCCTGAGCAGTGGAAGTTCTTTTGAAGGAAAACAAAACCCTGCATGAACATTTTTTTCTAGTCATCAGTTCACTGAAGCCAGCACTATTCAACAATGTTCATAAAGCTTAAACCCCTTCCTGAATATGAACATTTTCCTGAACCAAGGCTTAGAGCCATCATAAAGTCGGTTTTTTTAGCTCCCCATGGGGTTTTTCTCACATAGATCAAAGATGGGTCCAAAATTGTGCACAGGAGACATTCCTTGAAGAAAGGCTATGCCTTGATAGGATTATGGAATAAATACTGCAATAAAATCAGATAACACCCTGATAAAAAGCCTCGACTCTGTTGATACTGCTGTCTGTGTTGCTGCTCCCACCTACGGAGCCTCTCTGATGGAAAGTTATGGCTCTCAATTATCACTGTGAAAATCCAACCCTATTTTGGGATGCTCAGAGCTTTGAGCACTCATCGAGGTGTGGGAGTCTGACGGCGTTGCTGGAGAACAGCAACCCTCGTGTTGAGGCGCCGAGGCACGACGAGCCTGCGGCAGGCACGCAAGACACCTCTGCAGAGCACTTCTGGAAAACTCTTCCCTTCCTGGCTCACAGGAAAACTTGCAAAGCCTGGGAAGAGGACCCGACCTGTGCTTCCAGGCTGCCAGGAAGGGAATTAACCCAATTGTGGGCTCAGCAGATGACAAGCCCACCAAGTTTTCCGACTCTGTGTAATCACCAGACAGCCATGAGGTGGAAAAGGCTAAATCTCTACTTTCTTGTGGAAGAACTGAGGTGTCTAACTGGTTAAAAACTCCTCAATCCTCCCCAGTCCTCTCAGAGGGCACTTACTGAGAAATGGTAATGGTTTACAGTCTCAGAGTGCTTTTAGAGCACTCAGTGTCAGAAAAAATGGCATTAACCCACTCCCCTCCCCATATTCTGGACCTGTTTCTCAATGCTAATCAGGAGTAATTTTACTGGAGTGAGGAGAGTTATACAAGACCTGTGTGAAAGTGGAATCAAATCCATGTATCATACATTTAAGATTCCTGGCAAAATATGCTCTATTTACTTGAGGAAATTAAAACATTTCAGAGTCTGGATGATTTAAGGGCTATGTTCTTACTTCCTAGAAATTAGAACAGTACCTCATGTAATTAATAAATGTATAAAACTGACTGAAATGCAAGCATTGCAGAGGTCAGGAGTGGAAAAAACACAGCTGAAATCACTTTACATGACATACTGGAAAAGCAACATTATTTTTACCAGCAGCACAAGGAAGCCATTGCAAAAGGCAAGAAGCTGATTGATTGGTATGGCAAAGAGCATTTGTTTGATAAAGTCAATTTTGCCACTTCCACGGCAACTAAAACACAAAATGACACTGTTCAGGGAAGCACTTTGGTTCCAACCTCCTTTGAACTTTAAGAAATTTGGGGGAAAAAGCCCTTGGGTTGGGCCCATTTGTGTTGGAAACACCACACTGCATTCACAGCACACCAGCAGAGTTATTTTCACATCAGATCACAAGCACCAGGCAGGGTGGGCTATATTCTCTCCTCTGTGGCCTGGAATAGAAATTACTCAGTTCCACTTCCAGTGTCTTCCACAAGAAGCAGCTCCATTAAGACCAACAAAAGTGCTGATTCTGCAAAAGAGATGCTGCAAATCCTCCAGGAGAGCTGTCGGACAGAAATGGGCTCTTAAACATGTGGAGAGTCACTCAGCTCCCACCCTCCAACCTGAACGAGCTGCTTGAGAAGGTTTTGTGGAAGCACAGAATATTCTGAGCTGGAAGGGATTCACAGGAATCATCCAGCCCAGCTCCTGTTCCTGCACAGCCCCAAAATCCCCCCTGTCCATCCCTGGAGCGCTGTCCAAGCTCTCCTGCAGCTCTGGCAGCCTCAGGGCCGTGCCCATTCCCTGGGGAGCCTGGGCAGTGCCAGCACCCTCTGGGGGAAGAACCTTTCCCAAAATCCAGCCTGCCCCTGCCCTGGCACAGCCCCAGCCCTTCCCTGGCTCCTGTCCCTGTCACAGGGAGCAGAGATCGGAGCTGCCCCTGCTCTGCCTCTCGGGGAAAAGTTGCAGGTTTGATGAAACTTGGAGGTAAATAAGAAATGGAAGGAAATATCCTGGACTTTGAAAGCACAAATAAGCAGCATGTAGTTTTCTGTCTCGTACAGATCACTGTATCAGCTCCTGGGCTGCTGCATTAGAAGGAGTTTGCTGGAAAGAGGAACAAACTCTCCTCTGTGCTGCCCCTTCCCCCTGTGTTACAGTACACCAAGGCTTGTGATGTTTGCCCAAAGAATGGTGAAACCCAGGAGTGACATTGGCCAGCACTTGCTGGTGATCCTGAGTCACTGGCTCATGCTAAAGTCAGACCTGCAGTCAGATGCAGGGTGAGCAATGGGGACTTTGCCATCAGTGCTTTATGCCTGAATTTTGCATCACAAATGCTCCTGAAGGCATTAAAAAACATTTCAGTGAACGTCCAGTGAGGGGAATCGACCCCTGCAGAGCCAGCCTCAGTTTTGAATGGCTTGGCTTTTTTGGCTTGTCACATCTTCCCAGTCTCCAAACCTTTGTATTGTAACGTGGCGTGCCGTAAATATCAGTAATGGAAGGGATTACATCAGCCACCCTCGTGCTGCCAACCTCAATATTAAACTCTGCAGCAGCAAGGAGCCCTGCCCAGAGGACTATGACAACTATTCAGCTCCATTTATATTAGAATACAAAGTACAGAATAAACCCACAGTGTTTCTGGCAACTGATACTACGTGTCAGATAAGAATGGCACAGGGGAGAACAATGCCAGAGCACTGAAGTTCCTTCTTAGATTAAGAGCTGAGGATATTCGATATGTGCCCTTCCAGAACGTGCTGTAGGTCAGGCATTTTTTTATTTTGATTTTTTAAATAATAAACCCCCACTACCTAAGCAAAAGCAAAATGTAGTTTCCTATTTCTACACCCACTGACTCTGTTCAGGGTGTTTTGGCTACAACAAGGGAGAGAGAGGGATCTGGTTGGATTTTAACGTATTTTCACCTCATTTCAGATACTCAAAAGGCACTGGTTTAAATTCTTAAAAATATGTTTGACATTTCCTGGCAGTTTCTCTTCACTCATTCAGCTGCACATTGACTGTACTGCCCTCACTGCAATTTCAAGTTTGCTTGAGGTTGTTTGGGCCAAATAAAATCCCATTCTTATGAGATAAGCCAACATTAATTTCCAGGGAATTTGACCGGAACTGTTATCCCCATGTTAGACTGTTCATCAGAACTCATTCTTTTCCAGCCCTCATCATGAATATTCTTGGGAGAGACTGCTCAAAGATTTAGGTAGCAAGTGTGAAATAATTAGACTCAGTGGAACACAGGGTTCTAAAGAGTGGAAGGCATGATTCAGCATTTCATCTTTTCAGTTTTAATGATTTGTTGTTTGTTTTTTGCAGATCTTCAAGGGAAAAACTGGACTGACTTCTCTGCGTGGGACTTAGAGATCCTGGAACTGGAAAGATAAAGGGGTTGGCAAGAACTTGCTTTATCCACCATGCTGCTCTCTGACTGCTGCTGGCCCCACAGAGATGGCTTCATTCCATCAGTATTTATTGCATATAATTTGCAAACAGCTCGTTGAGATGCTCTGAAAGATGCAATAAAAACCGAGAAAATATGAATGCTCAAAAAATGGCTTTGTCTGCTGTAGGAATACGGAACCAGATCCCCAGGTCCTGTGCCTTTATCTCAGCGAAGGAGCTGGGCTATTGTTTCTATTTAAAATTGGTTGCCATGGTGGTTTCATCCGGGCTTTTGCCCTGATGAAATTGTTTGTATCAGTGACACAGCAGCGCTGGCAACCCAGTGTTTGCATCTACCTCCAACAGAGCAGCAAGCGTGGAGCTGGAACCTGGCACTTCACCTGTGCACCCCAAACAGGTTCCTTTAACACCCAGGGACCCCTGGCTGTCACACCTGAGGGGAAGTGGGACACCAGCCACCACGCAGGTGGTTTGAGTGCCTGCAGCTGCTGAGGCTGCAGAGACCTCAGACAAAATGGGAATGCTGCAGTGAAAGCCCACGGCCAGGGGCATCTTTCCCCAGGTGTGACCTGGAGCCCACAGCCAGGGGCATCTTTCCCCAGGTGTGATCCTGGTGTGCTGTTTGGATTTTGCAGCACCACCTGGAATTTCTGGGAAGTTTCAAGTCTCATGTTTTGAAGGTGATGGGAAACCCTGCCTGACATTCAGATCTGCTGATACAAGAGTCTCTCCCACTTTCTAATGAGCCTCAGTCATTAGCCTCCTTGTGTCACAGGCAGCTAGTGATCCCTTTAATTAGGTAAATGGCAGCCACCAAGACATTCAAAAACGTCTATGAACAATACAGGTTAAAAAAGGAACTCTTCATATGCATTTATTTTGGGTGACAGTTCAGCTTCTGGCCCAAACTCGAGGGTCCTCCAGAACTTCACTCTGCTTCCCACTTGGTGCTGATTCTGTAGGGCGCATCCACAGGGACAAACCCAAGACGGTCTGAGATCTCAAAGAGACTTTTAGGCTTAAAGCTTTCTCTTTAATGGAAAAAGGTCTTTTGGAATACTAAACCTCCTGCAAGGGACAGAGGGGGTTAATGCTCCTCCCTGCATTGTCTGTCAGCACTATACCATGCACAAAACATGCACAAAACAGCAGCAGATTTCCTAGCTGGAGCAGTGCTGGCTAAATTGATTTAGATCTGGAATGTGAGTACCAGTCCCCTCTCTTCACCTTTATTGGGAAATCCTCCTTTCCAGCAGATGCGGTCAGTGGGGGAGGAGGAACCCAAGAGCAGCTGTGAACAATGAACAAGGACCAAACGTTCTCAGCAGGAAAGAGAAGCTGGCAGTGCCAAGAGCACGATGGCAGCTCGCGCTGTGCAGAGCAGAGTGCCCGGGCTGCCAGCTCTGTGTTCCTTCCTAGCCTGCAAATGAAACAGCCTGGCAGTCTGTCTTTCCAGCACGGAGGTTGTATTTCAGCTGATGTGCCAGCAGTGCCCACTCTGCTGAGCTGGAAGTGAAAGGTCTGCTGAGTAAGAAATTATTAGAGGCCAGCAAGAGCCTCGTTGGCTTTTGGTGCTGTCGGTGCAAACTTTATCGATAATGGAGCAGCTTTTCCAGGAACACAATCAGGAGAGAGCAGGCTGTGCTAGCACCTCGCTGCTCCAGTGAGCTTTTCCAGGAAGGGAGCTCTCCACAGAGGCAATGCTGTGCTGTTCCTTTATTCCAGAGGCTCAGGATGTCAGAGCTGAGGCAGTGCTCCATGTGATGCATCGCCTCCCCCCCACACGCTCACAGACTTAAAAGCATCACAGGCTCAAAATTGGGGCTGTTTTAGAAGGGACTGGCCTGTCTGCAGCAGCCCAGGGGAATCTTTGGAGGGAGAGCTGAGGGTCTTGCACCATCCTGTGAACCTGCAGTGCTGACATTGGAAAGAGGAAAGCTGAAGGTCGGAGCTTCACCCCATCACTATCACCAGGATTTGGCAAGAGTCAGATCAGAGCACCTGGATACTTCAACCAGGAATTTTGTATAAAACTGAGGCACAGACTCCTGAAAGCTCCCTGTTTGTTAAAAGCTGGCACCCCAAGATGGGAGAAGCCAGGTGACTTTGTTTGTACCACTGCTGCAGAAGACATCTTTCTCTTAAACCCTTTAAATCAATACATCACTCTGAAAAAGGCCAACCTGTAATCAATGCAGGAAAATATCAGCATATGAGAGGAAAATACCAGAGGTTGCACTTGGTTAGGCCTCTCCTAGAGGTACAATCTGAATGATAAAAGCTGAGAGCTGTGCTCTCCTGGCAGCAGTTTTTGTGGGACAGAATTTCATCCCTTACCATGGATCTTGTGGGTTACTGTGAAGGCATAAAGGGGGTAGGAACTGTGCCCTGCAAGGCTCTGCTGCCCTGGCACACTTTGGGTAAGGCCCTGGCCTCTTCTCAAGCTCAGCCTTATCATTAGACTGCAATCACGAGAGGCAAGAGAGATTTCTGCAGTAAATATTGTATCAGGCAGTCTGGGCTGCTTCAAATGAGAGCAGCTCATAAGGAGGTACTAAATATAAAATCATCCTTAGGGCAGCTCCAGTTTAAGCCAGGGTATGTCAACCCTCAGAGAAGCACAGAATCCCTGGGATGTAAATAAGAGAAAGGCAGGGTGAGGGGGAAAATTAGAAGCTTTCAATTGAAATTCTGAAAAATAAATGGAAGGTGTGCCATGCAAAGGGAGAGGAGCAAAAAACCCAACCATCAGGAACATGAAATGTCCAACATCTGCAGTCCTAGTTTGGAATGTCAAGTGTCCTCTGCCACAGCTTCATGCATTGCTGCCTTACACAAATCATCCTACATCCCATGGTGGCTTCCCTGCCTTGGAGGACCTTCCAGCTCATTCTAACCCTTCTCTCCCCTCTGCTTTCTCCTGACCATTCCTTCCCCTGTGTTTGTACATAACCCACAAGATAGTGATGTCCCAAAAGCCTCTAGCAATAAGCAGAAATGCAATAATTAAATGTCTCAGCAGCAGAACTGAGTTTCCCATTGCTGCAGACTAAGCTCCACCTCCTAAAAAGGCAGAAGATGTTCTCTGTGGTTTTCCTGTTCTGTGGATGGCAGATCTGGACCCAGTTTTACCCTTGGTGTGTGTGAAATGTGGTCTGATGGAGGTGCAAGGGGAGCAGATCCAAAAACCTCCCAAGACAGACACGGAATCTGCTGGGGTCAGGTTCCTGCTGGATGTTATTGAACTAGTTCAGTGAGCCAAAACTAGATCTGAACTTTGCTGCTCTGGCCTATATCTGAGCGAGATAAAAGCTGCTATCTATATCCTTGGGGCCATTTCTGAGCCCTATTGTGTTTCCAGGTTATGTTACCAACAGCTGACTCTGCTGACTTCCTGCATCTGATTCATTCCTCACTTTTATCCACCTTTTCAGAATACAGCTAATTCCAAAACAAGGGAAATCAATAATTATCAGTAAATTTAACGAGGTGGCAGCAGGACACCCTGACTGGCAGTTAATCCCACAAGCCAGACCATGCTGAGAGGTTTGCAAATACCTTTGCTAAGCTTCAGTGTCAACACAGTTTTATATTTTGGAGGCAGAGCCTCTCTTGAAGGGCACTTGCATCATCCTTGGGGTTGGTGTCCTGGTGCTTTTTGAGCACTCTCTATTCCAAAGGCATGTCTCTGTTTTCCAAGTTCTCACCATACCTGGGCCAAGTGCACTGTGTATAATTAATTTTCATTCTGACAATAATCTTTTAATCACAGAATTAAAAGCATCAGCTTAAAAAAAAAAAAAAAAAAATAAAAAAACCCCAACATATTCTACAGTACAACACTAGTGAGGAAAAGTAGCCACATCCCAATCTGTTACAGGCCAGCCCAATTTGACCTGTGGTTTTATCATCTCCTGCTGTATCAATTTTGATCTATCAGACCTACTTTTGCACACACATATTCTAAATGGCTGTTTACCCCTGCAGCAGGTGCCTCTCAGTCCTTTATCCCTGGCACCCTATGAAAAATGAGCAAGGAAATGAAGCAGGACACATCTGACAAGCTGGAGTGGAGAGAGATAAGGTGAGCACCTCAGCAGTTACTGGGAATTTAATCTGTCTTGGTATCAACTGTATTCAAGCCTCTAAACATCTTTTACTACCTTGACCCAATTGACTTGGACACAGTTCACCCAATAAATCTGTAGCAAAGTAATTCAAGTGTCCCCAGGTCATCTGCTGGCACCCAAAATAACAAATTGAGGGTTTGGGATCCTAATAAATGGTTCTTCAGGACAGCAGAGGTGTTACATGTGACCTGCTGGGCCAGCAAAAACCCACTTCTTGTGCAACCTTGACTTAATTCTGGCAGCTTTCCTGAGGCTTGTCCTACTACTGTAGGCTGTGGGCTGAAATTCATCCAAGGCTCTGCAGATCTTCGAGCCAAACTCTTGCTCTTTGTGCAAAATGTGTTGCAACAGTCGAAGCCTGCCGAGCCCCAGCAGCTGGGCTGGGAATTGCAGCACTGGGTGTTGGGACTGGAGACTGGGATTGTCTTCCCTGGGCTGAAAACAGGAACACCAACCTGCAGAGCATGGAGCAGCTGTTGCTGGGCTGCTTCAGAGCTGCTTTCTGAAGTTCTCCTCCAGTGATGGGTTGCTTTGTTTGGATTTTTAAGCAATTTTGGGAGCTAAATACAGCTGGATCAGAATCACCATAAAAGGGAATTGGATTTGGTGACCCTCCATCTCCTGAGAGTAGTATTTTCTGGGCACAAAACAACTATTTGAATCTGTCCCTGAAAGATTAAGCATGAAAACCAGGGGGTTTGGCACTATTTATTTGCACTGAGATTGGAGGTGAGTATCTCAGTCCAGAATGTATGGGGCACACACACACAATATACACTTCTATCATCATTAAAGCCATGGGTGTATATAAATATATTTACAGAGCATACAGACACATCTGGTTTTATATTCAGATGTGTGGTTTAGCTGTCAGAACACTCCCGAGAGAGCCAGGCACAACTTTCACAGTCCCTGGTCACCAAAAACATACCCTCAATTTGCACTTTTCAGTGTCTCAATCCCAACTCAGATTGTTTGTCAACATGTTACCCTAATTTTTAATTTGAGTTCCTCAGAAAGTCCCTTTCTGTCCTTCTGGTTGGAAAGTAGAACCTGAGCACATCTCTGTTTCACAGACAGATTGAAAATTGGTGAAAATAGATCCAGCAAATTGGTTTGCTCAGGACCTTTGCTGAAAGGAAGGCACAAATTTCTTGGCTGCAGTCCAAATCTGGGGACTTTTACCCAAATAGTTTCTATACAGTCTGATGGGAGAGTAGGCACTGCCCTTTCCCCCCTTAAAACTCAATTGTTTCCTTATTGACAGCATTTACAGCTAAGTTATGAATGTTATGAGCATGGTGGCAAAAAGAGGGAAGACTGGATTGACTTTGGAGAAAGACAAAAAATTTTAATAAAGCCAAGACACCCACTGGCAAGAGAGACATGAGAAAGGCCATAAAAGCATGCACACACACAAGTATTTAAATAATATCACCAAAAGCAGAGTTATCACTTAAAGCCTGTGCTCTATAACTTTGCACAAAGTCCCTTAGCACTGTGAAGAGAAGTTGACATCTTTCCTAGAGTCCAGCTAGTCTGAGAGCCACTCATTTAAAGTAGATTTTTTAGCCCCATTGCCACAGTAAATCATCAGGATTAATGGAAAATGTGTTTAAACGTGTAAACAGTGATGAATCACCAAATCTGCAGCCTGGGTGAGATGGATCACCCCTCACGTGGGATCTGCTCCTCCTGCCTCTGGCTGAGGTGCTGCTGATTCCCACTGAGAATTCAATAAAACCACAGCTTTTCCCGAGTACCTTCAAGAGTCATTTGTATATTTGATTCATGTTTCAGGAGTGGAAAAATCATTAAGCCCATTAAAGGAATAATATTGAAAGGCACAGTGCAGGGAGGGGGAAAACTCAATGGCTGCAGCTGGATTGGGAAGAGAGGGAGAAACCTGTGGGTTACCCTGCATAAAGCAGCACATTTTTAGTGTGGCTGGAGCATCTGCCTGTGACAGAGATGCTCTCACTGAGGACAGAGAGAAACGTTCATCAACAGCAACAAAAGACCTTGGAGCATCCCTCCCCAGCCCTTTATTTGCTGAGAGTGTAAGCCATGAATGATGAGAGCGCCGAGGGTTAAAGTGAGAATAAAAAATCACTCTCCAGGAAAACACACGAGAAAAGGGCAGCTAAATCTCTGACAGATGAGAACACTCTCGGGGTGTCAGCAACAGGAGTTCTGATTTACACTATCTGGAGGGAGAGATAAGGACTGCACTGCACAGCAGCATCTAATAAATGATGCCTGCAGCACAATAACGAGAGTGAGCTCTTCATTTTATTTATTTATTTCGCAGTTAATTTAGTGTTCCTGAAAGCCAGGGCTTTTTTTATACCTCTGGTCACTGACAGTACAACCAAGTCCTCCCTCACTCACAGCTCTGTCAAAAGACACTTTATAAATAACTGGAGATGAGGATCTCCCTCCTGACCTGTGGGATCCAGCACTTGAAAAGAAAGATGAGCAGCAGTGGCAGGCACAGCCCAGCCCTGCCCTGCAGGGTCTCGCTCACAGCCTGCCTGCCTCAGACCTGGCTTCCAAGCAGTGGATGTGGTGAGCACCTGGTGCACAGAACCAGCAGCTCCCGTTGTCAAACTGATCTCATTTCCACTTCTGGGGTCTGCTGCAAGGGTTTGAAGTGAAGGCTCGAGACCAGATGATCAGATAAAAGTTGAAGTATAAAATAAGAGCTCCTTCATTCTCACCTCACACCCCCCCAATGGGATAAAAATCAACTGCTGATTTGGGGGACGAGTTTAAAAATCCCCCCAACACCTGATCTAGGGTCGTTTCCCTGCTTTGCAGGAGAGATTGCTGCATGGCAATGATTTCAGTGCACTTGTTCAGAACAAGAGGTGTTGCAAACACCTACTTTGTTTTTGCTTCTGCTTCCATGTTCCTCATTCCCTGCAGTCTGTCCCTGGCTCATTAGTCATGTTGGGGCAATGATAAGGTGGAGAATGATTACATAGTTGGCTCAGACTTTTCCCTTCCCAGTACAGAGTGTGCTTGGATCCCTCCTGGGTGGAGACTGACCTGAATGCCTTCTTTAAACCATGCACATGCAAGCCTGTAGTGTAATGATTTCCACTTTGGTTATGGACCTGTTCCTGTTCCCATTCCCAGGGCCCTGCTTTCCAAACAGGATGGTCCTGATTCAGGCCCTGCTGTTGGCTTTGCTGATTTGAGTGAAAAAGCTGCAGATCCACGTTGAAACAACTCAGCTTTTCTCAGCTGTCTTTAGAAAAAGCTTTATTCTGTGCATTCCTCACCTGTTATTATGTGTAGTGAGTTCATGAGTGAGTGTGTTGTGACAGTCCCCTGAGGAATATTGCCTCTGGGAATAACTTTCTGAGCTCTTCACAACGTGTTTTGTGAGTGACTGTCTTAGGAGATGCTCAGTGGGGATGTTCAGGGTTTGTGTCTCTGTCTTTTATTAGGACAGGGGTGGGTTTTACCCTCCTCAATACAGGGAACTCCTACCCTGAGACAGGCCAGAGCTCACTTCACTGGGTGACAGTCACAGCACAGGACAACCGTCCTCAGAGGCCAAGAATCCAAGGATGTGCTCAATCCTTCTCCCCAAACCTTGTCCCCTTGTGTGTTTTTATTTTGCAGAAGGCACTAATGTCCCTTCTTTACCAGCCTGAGCCTCGGCTTCCTCCTTGTCTCAGTCTTTGACTCACCATAACGCTGAATCCACGCCATTTCTCCTGCCACACGTTCCATTTCAGCCTTTCCTCTATTCCCACACTGCCAGGAGTAACCCAAACACAAACTGCCTGCAGCAAACCCCTCCTCTGTGCCCCAACACCACCGGAATTACCTGTTCAAAGCCACCCCTGTTGCTCCACAGCCTCCCACTGCTGACGCCCTCACATCCAGGCCTTCTGCATGCAGTGCTGATGGAAAAGCAGGTGGAAGATGCAGGGTGAGGATGGGGGGGTTGCAGAGGAAGCTTTGGGCAGTGAAACACAGATCTGCTGGCAGGCTCTGCCCTGCCAAGGCTGCTCCTGCCCCGAGCCCCTGAGCTCTCCCTGCTCTGCCACTTCCCAGCTCCCACAGCTGTCAAAACACTCCTGCCAGGGAAAGCAGCACTCTCCCCCACCTGCCTCTGGCCCTGCCCACGTGGCTTTCATGCCTCCAGCCTCTCCTGCTGCTTTGCACCTCTGCATCCTGCCCTGCTGTGCCCCAGCCTGGCAAGGTCTGCCCCACTTGGGTCTGTGCCCACTTGTGACACCTCTGTGCCATCTGTGCTCGTGGCAAGGTCCACTTGCCCTGCTCTCCACCAGCTTTGTTTCTTTCCCACGTCAGCTTCAGTGCCCCCAAACTCTCTTGCTGTTGCCCAAACACCAGAGTAGGTGTGGGCCCTGCAGACTGAGTGGTGAACCCACTTGCTACTGAGGCATCCATCCATTCCACTGAAATACATAAAAAAACCCAAGGAACTAACATATTCTAGGCATTAAATCAGGCATCCAAAGTCATCATCAACTTACTCTGCTTTTAAGTCCCTTAGTGATAAAAGGAACCTCGACAGAGATGTTGCAGAGCTGCTTTGGGATTTAGATTAATCTAATTTGGGGGTTTGGGCACCTACACATCTTAGGCTGCACTGAAAATCCCAAGCTAAACTGATTTTTTATGTGGGAGAAGATGCTGCTTCCCAAAGCAAAGGGAACTGCTTGCCTTGAAGCCAGAATCCACAAAGTGAAAAAGGCTGGAGGGGACTGGAGAAGAAGGAGGGGAGGCACATTCCCAGTGGAAAATGCTATTGATCCTTTGCCCTGACAGCACTAGCCAGTAATGCTGCAACATGAACTAACCTGCCCACCAAAGCAAAGCGCTCAGCAATTTGTAAAAATCCCCTCCAGAATGTAAAGAACAAGACCACAAATGCTGTTTAAGGTTTGCAGGTTTCCTTGGGCAATGAAAGGAGCAGAAGCCTGATTAATCTCTGATTTGTTCCCCTGCAGGAGAACAAACACATCCCCTGTGCTCACACACAGCTCGCTGGTGTTGGGTTTGTCAGTGCACAGGGAGAACGTGCAGAGAGAGGGGGAGAGGGAGGAAAACATTTTTCCTACCACGAGGAGCATTCCCTCAGCTGAAGGCACAGTTCTCCCACCCTGGGCTCATCCCAGGGGAACATCCTGACTTGGATACGTTTTGTGAGAGGAAGGGATCATCTCTGATAAATAAAATAAAAACAAAACCCTGATAAAACTTCTTGTTTTCTTTCTCAGAGCTAGAACTCATTGCTTGTATTGTGAAATGCTGAAGAGGCAATTTCTGCTGGGGCAGAGGAGCCAGTAATAGGATTTGGGGTTGGAATGTACAGGTGGAGACTGAAATTAGAGAGTACCACTGCTGCCTGCCCCCAGAAAAACCCTCTGGAGAACCATTTGTACCAGGTAGAGGCTGAAATGAGAGTACCACTGCTGCCTGCCCCCAGAAAAACCCTCTGAAAACCATTTCCATTGGCCAGGCTGGCACTCAGCCTCTGCCCAGCCAGGACTCAGCTCTGGGCCAGCAGCTGAGGAGCACTGGGCAGCACAGGGGGGGAAAAGCTGCAGGAAAGTGAGAATTCTTCAGACCTTTAATGGTGTGGCTTGAAATGGGAAGAGACACAATGCTGGACATCTCCTGGCTTCCCAGGGAAGTGGCTCAAAACACTGATTATTTTTATTATTGTAATAACCAGAGCCCAATGGGCCTTGGGAATGAAGGAGGCTCCGTTGAGCTGTGGTGCTTCAGCACTTCCCAACCAAAATGTGGCAAGGATGGATGAGAGGAGTGGGAGAGGCAGGGGAGCATGGGAGTTTTCAGATGGCTGACAATTCTGTAAACACAAATGAGTGATTTTGTTTGATATTTTAGAAGATCTAAAGAGGCAGCTTGGCACTGGGCAAAAAAATGTTTCCTGCTGGACTTCATAGCAACCAAACTCCAGAACATTTTTAAATGAAGAGTCAGCCTGAATCAAAACAAGGATTAAAAAACAAACGAAAAAAAAAAAGATGTGTTTGAAATGTCAAATGAAATGGTCTGGACATTTCTGTGCCTTTTTCAAAATTAAGCCAAAATGGTGTTTTGGAAAATCTTGTCCTTACAAATTTTATTTTCTTGCAAGAAACAACAACTGGGCTGGAGGCAAAGCATCTTATCCCACTCCCTGCAGAGATCACATGGAAACAAGCCTTGCTATCTAGGTGACATGGCAGCTGCCAAACCTCTGCTGAGGGTCTCCAGGCACTGCTGGGCTGGAGAGGGTTTTGAGGAAGAATGTGGAAAGGGAGAGGGAAGCCTTGGAAGTACCAAGCACCCTGCTGGCCTGTCACAGGTGGGCTGTGAGACCTGGGCAAGAGAAGCCCTTTTCTCCCTCCATTTGAAACAACCCCTGCATAAGCAGTGCTTTTGTCTGTTATTCAAAACCATTTCACAAGCTATTTACTTTTCACCCTCTAATTATTATCATTTGATATTCAGGTGTCGGCTGGAACTCATTCCTGCCCTGTAACGTGAGAAATAAAACTGCTGGGGAGTTTTCCCTCTGTGAAAAACTCCCCAAATAAAGTTTGTTCCTCTGCAAGCCCTTGCCTACGTGAGCTCAGTATTTCCACCTGTGCCAGCACTACGTGGCTGTGTGGGAATGCCTGGAGAAGGCCTTTGAAGAGGGGCAGATCCGACTGGAATTTCAGTTCTAATTAATTGCTGTAGAAAATGTCACCGCTGTTATTCAGCCAGCTGTACTCTCATGTCAGGTTTGCCTGAAACAAAGTTCTCCCGTGCTCTGTAATGAATCACAATATTGAAGATGAATACTCAGCAGTGACATTCCCCAGCAGCTGGAGCTTGGGATGAGCTTGGGATGTGCTTCAGTTTGAGCCATTCCTGAGCTCCCTCCCACCCCACCATCCCAGGGTGAGCCTCCCTGCACCCTCTGTGCTGGGAATTGCTCTGCCCTGGTGGGACCCACGGGTCTGCCAGCTGAAGGAAGTGTTGGTAGGGCTGCAAATCACCTCTGCTTCCTGCTGATCTCCAGAGCTGCCAGGGATCAGCCTGCTTCAAGCTGAAGAAGCTGAGCCAAAGTGGGAAGAGGTGGGTGTTATGTATGATCAGCTTACGCTGCAATTAATGCTCTTTTTAAATTTTTTTTATTATTGTTATTTTAATATCCCTTTGCAGAGCAGGTTCCTCTCTGCTCTCTCCTTTAAGTTAAACCTTCCACCGCTCCCATGGCTGCCAACACCCACTGGTAAGGAGCACTGCAGAGAAATCTAATCAGAGAGGAGATCAACTCATTACCCTGAGAAGTAAACGTGTCTCTCAGACAAAGCAGCAATTTTGTCTGAGTCATTGCAGCATCCCTGAGTGTATCCAAAACAATCAAAAGCTGGCTAAACCAGTCCATTTGTAGCAGAGCCATCACCTTTTTTCCTGCAAAGTCCCAAGGAGAAACCATGCTCTGCTTGCCTTACTCCTGGCCAGAAAACCTTTGCTAATTAATAATTCAGAGAAATCCCATACCCTGAGCGTTTCCTCCTTGTTACAGGAGCTGAGGACAGGGACATTTCTAACTCCTGGTGAAGGACTGGGGACGGTGTGACCAGCAGCTGAGCAGCCCGGGCTGCGGCGCACAGGGAGGAGCAGCAGCGTTACCATGGAAATGAGGAGCTGCCTCCCAGACCTCGTTTGGCACAGCAGCATCCCTGCCTCAGCCCGTGCAGGGCTCCAGCTGCTCCTGCAGCTTCCTGGGCACCTGGGAGAGCTGACACCGAGCTCTGGCAGCAGCCTGGGAGCTGGGGAGGGGGCAGAGGTGCTGGCTCTGGTGCCAGCCAGGGCTTGGAGCTGCTGTCCCTCGGGAAGATGGGGATGCAGGAGGCTGGAAACCAGCAGCTGAACACCTGAGCAGAGTGGGGCTGAGAGCTTTAAACTCCTCCCTTGGCAGCACAGAGTGGCTTGGTGCAGGTGGAGGAGGGGAGGTGCTGCAATCAATGGGGGGAACCTTAAAGCTCACCCAGTTCCACCGCTGCCCTGGCAGGGACACCTCCCACTGTGCCAGGGTGCTCCAAGCCCTGTCCAGCCTGGCCTTGAAGGGGATTTGCCAGCCTGTGATGCAGCTGGGATCCTGGGCTGTCTCTAGGATGGGCTACACCAATTATTCAGGCTCCTTTACACCAAGGTTTGGGGTGCCCCTCTGCCCTAGAAGTTCAAACCCTTTCTCTTTCTTCCCCTGAAAGTTCCTCAGTTCTTAGGAGTAGAAGCCCAGCCAGTGTTTCCTCACAGTTCTCCCCAGGGGATGGCTGGGGTTCACATCCCCAGCAATTTTCCTGCAAGCCTTGTGGAATTTGGTATTTTTCATGGAGTCTAAACTGCTGGACTCTTCTCTTTAACTAAAAGTCTTAGCTTTCATTTTTTTTCCTAGATATCATGACTGCAAAGAAAAGCTTAAAAACATGACCCTTAAGCCTCATAAATCAGAAGTTAAAAAATTTCTTTTTTAAACTCAGCCTAAACATCCCTGTTGAAGAAAAAAAGCAAAAGAGAAGCTAAAGCTCATGACATTTTTTAACTGGAAGGTTTTCATTTTTGCAGGAGAAGCTGAGGGCTGCAGAGCTAAGTGTTGGTGTTTCAACATTCAGCATATATGTGTGTCACACACAAGAATAAACATAATGCAATCTACATAACAGATATTTCAGGTCTGACCTTGCAAGGGTTCCTGACAGAGAATTTATTGTCAAGACATGGTGTCCCCTTGGCCTTTGTGAGCACTGCCAGCAGAATGGGACATTCTTGGAGAGAGCAGAGGAGCTAAAATCATAAACATTCATGACACAGCCAGCACAAACAGGCCTATAAATAAATCTACCTGAATGCTAACAGCTTTCAGTCAGGAAAAATTGTAGCTGACCACTGGCCAGCAAAGGGCTGTGGAAAACAGCCCTGTCTGACCCCCCAGCCTGAGCTGCCTCTCACACCACAGGGACCAGGCTCCAGGACGTGGCTGTGTCCCTTTGGATGCTGCCCCAGTAAATGATCTTCCTTGATCAAGCCTTAATCCAATAAGGAAGACACAATAAGAATGGAAATGTCAATTGTAGTTGAGAAATTTGACCTGCTGGTCATAGAAGCAGCTTAATTTAATTAGAGCTACTCACTGGAGTCAAATGGATGCTGGCTGTAGTGAGACTGCAGGCAGCTGTGGGAGGGCAAGGTGAAGGGGAGGGAAGGAGGGATGTGACCCAGGAGTGAGAAGCTGCAGGGTCAGGGGCAGGACAGACACCTCTGTTTGCTGTTCCTGCCTTTGGGGCCGTGCCCAGCAGCTGCAGGAGCACCCCAGGCTCAGGAAGATTTTCCAGGAGAGCTCTGCTGGCACTATGAGGCTCAGGCCAGTCTGGATGGAAGAGCTGCAGCTCAGAGAGGTCATTTGGTCACCCAGGGAGCCCTCGGGGCAGAACCCTGCTGACCTGGCACCTCTTTGCTCCAGCTGACACGGGCTGGCTTTGGGGGCAGTGTGGGAGCATGAGCTCTCAGAAGTCAAATCCTCTCCCAGTGCAAATTAAACTCAAGTTTTCCTGCTTTCAGCTCTGTGTGTAGAGTATTTGGGGTTGGTTTTGCACATTTCCTGCCTTAGAGGTGTGGTTAACACCCTGTGAAGGGCTTGCAGTGTTTAAGCCTTGACACGGCCCTGGCAGATCGAGTATTTCAGTGTATAAAACCCCAAAACCAAGAGGGTGAACTCGAGGCCAAACTATTTGCTCTTACACAATTGCCTAGAGGTACTAAAGCTTGGTCTCCATGCCAAAACCTTTAGTTTCTCTCAATCACTGAGACTTTCCAAAGTTTTAGCTGTTCCTTGGCACGGCGACTCTTGTACCGCTCAGTTTCCAAGTGTTTATAAACAGCCCTTCAAAACCACCTGCAATTAAGTAAGCAAGTTTTCACACTTACAGGTCCAGATCTCTGTTTTGCATTTTGATGTGGTCTCAACAAAACAGTCCCAGAAAATGTGGGTGCCAGGGACAAAGCAGAGTTTTGTCTCAGCCTGCTGCTCAGCACTCAGGTCTGCGCTCCTGGTTCAGATGCAGCTCCAGAATTCAGGATGTCCAACAATACATTTAATCAAAGGACCTAGAGGAAAGCTGCTTTTTGATGCTAAAGGAAAAGGATGGGGAAAAAAGGATAAAAATACTTATTTCAAAGCCAAGACAATAATGGCAGCAGAGCATGGTAAGCAGTGAAAAACATGCCTGAGAAAGTTATGGGATTCCAAGACGTGGCTTCCACCCAAGAATCCTACAAGCATGGCACAAGCAAACCCAGATAAAGACATTTTTAAACAGCCCCTCTAAACAAAAATTAACAGAAGGAGCTGAACTAGAAAATGTTCACATGTATTCCAGAGCAGATGGACTGTAAGCCTCTGAAACAGAAGGTCTCACCCACAGAAGTTTCCACCCTTCCTTGGAGTACGAGCGACAACAAAAGCCGCGTTTGCAGCTCTGGATGTGCTCGTGTTCTCTCACCTCTGTGGGGCTGGGAGCCTCAGCACACCCTTGTGGGGTTTAACCACCTGGGCTGAGTGCTGCCAGCCTGTGCCTGTGGCACAGAGTGTCACTTCAGCCTGCCCCAGGGTCGGGTCAGGGTGTTCTGTAGGAGCAGTGCCCAAGGGGGGACCCTGCCCTGCCCAGGATGGGGACACAGGGACTCTGCCAGCTGAGCTTGAGTCATTCTGACACTTAAAGCTGCAAAGCAGGGGTGTAGATCCAATATTCGTTAATATCTGGAGCTGAAATCACACTTTAAACCATTCAGAGAGAGCTGAACCATTGCTGTGCAGCCCAGGTTGGGGAGGCACAGGCAGGTTCTGAACACTCTTGCACAATGATGGAGCTCTGGGGCTCTTGTGCAAAGCAGAAAGAAAACATGGGGTTTTTTCATTCAAAAAGGCTCCCCATCAACAGGATTTTATTGATCTGGAGAGCAACCTTGTGAAAGGAAAACTTACAGGTGATATAAACCAGTGTTATGTATCTTCCTGAGAGGACAGATGGGATGTGAAACATCCAAACTTCTCTGGGAAGCTGCCTGGATTTTTATCTTTCAGCATAATTTAATTGCAAGAGATTAGGTAACATGCAGCCCTGTGCTTTGGAAACCCCAAAATCCTGCATGAATTCAGTCAGCTCTGAGCATTTCAGCCTTGTAACCAAC
The DNA here is from genome assembly GCA_013397155.1 of Irena cyanogastra. Taxonomy (NCBI): domain Eukaryota; kingdom Metazoa; phylum Chordata; class Aves; order Passeriformes; family Irenidae; genus Irena; species Irena cyanogastra. The sequence continues at coordinate 258,100 of VWZV01007126.1, read as the reverse complement.
CAAGTTCCCAACAGGAGAATGAAACATCAGTGCTGGGTGTGGACAGGCAGGACCCTCACTGGGGGTAGGAAAGTCTGGATTCCTAAAGGATGGAGGAGCTGGATTTGGGGATTGCACAGAGAGCAGGAACTGGCAGATACAGATCTACTGAACTGGTTCTTCCAGCACAGCCTGAGTGCCCGGCCAGCTGGCATTTTTGTGTGGAACAGCACATCCCTGAGTGACAAGGAGTGGCTGGATGAATGAAACACTGCAGCAGGAGCAGTCTCTTAGGAGCTCATTTCAGACATGATGGCTTTCAGGGCTGTAAATACCTACGAAAGCTTCTGCTCATGGGGCCAGAAAGCCTCGGTGGGGCTGGGCCAGGCACTGCAGCAGCTCTGAGCCCCAGCAGGGCTGCAGGAGGCACACAGGACTGAGCACCCCAGGGTCACATCAGGGACCCTCACCCTGGTCACCCCCGGGAGCTCTTTACACCTCAGATCAGCAGAAGGCCCTGGGGAAAGGGAAATGCATTTTTCAATGTTCAGGATACTCCAGAGGAGAAGTGATTGTCAAAAGAAATAATTTTCATGGGTCGGGTTGGAAGGGACCTTTAAGATCATCCCATCCCATGCCCTGCCATGGCAGGGACACCTTCCACTGTCCCAGGGGCTCCCAGCCCTGCCCAACCTGGCCTTGGGCACTGCCAGGGATCCAGGGGCAGCCACAGCTGCTCTGGGCACCCTGTGCCAGGGCCTGCCCACCCTCCCAGGGAAGAATTCCTAATTCCCAATATCCCATCTAACCCTGCCCTGTTTCAGTTTGAAGCCATTTCACAATTGCACAGCTCAGCATGGGCTGCTGGGCTCACCTGGGAGCCTCACCCACCCTGCGTGTCCCTGGGGATGCTGGGGGACCTTCCCAGTGCCTGCCCAGCCCTGGGGGATCCCCAGGGCCATCCACCTGCAGAAATCAGGGATGCACTGCTGGGAAGCTGAGCACAGCTGCTCTAGCTCCACGCAGCAGGCCTGCCTAGAACATGGCAGGAATTCTCCCCTGCAGGGACTTCTAAGCAACTGCCAGTAATTTCCCAGGCTCCCGGTGCCAGCAATAAATAAATAAATAAATAAAAAATAAACGGGGGTGGGGGGGAATGACACATGCAAATGGAGAGGACACATAAAACTGCCAAACCAAATTCAGGACGCAAATGAAAAAAGGAGGAAGGAAAAAGGAAAAGAAGGGGGGGCATTGAGAAGAGCACAGTCTAGCCAGTAACACTTTCCAGTGCCATCCATAGCTGAGCCCAGAACAGTAATTCCTTGTTTGCAGGCTCCTCTGTTAGAAGCTAAATGTGATTGCAACTGAAGTACATTGATTAACCCAAAATAACTTTCCCTCAATTTGCTGGCTGCTCAGGAATACTCAGGAGAGCTGCTTTTGTTCTGAACTAGTCACTCAGGAGCTCTGGCTCCGGTCCTTGTGCATCTATTGAAACTGAATGAACCAGAAAAACGCCAGGAACTGCACAAGGACACATAGTACAGTTTAATTAGTTTAGAGAGAGGAATTTATTTTTTTTTCCAAGCATCACTTGGGCAAATTGTTGTTGTTGTCGCCGTCCTTTTTTTTTTTTTTTTTTTTCCCCCTCTCTTTTTCATGGTCTTGTTAAAATAATTTCATGGTTGCAGTTTTTGTTCCTGTGCTTAGCAAAGCAAACTGTAGCAGTCAGAGGCCTGAGGGGGAGGGCTGGGACAGGCTCACTCTTCCTACCAAAAAAAAAAAATTTAAAAAAGGAAAAAACCAGTAGTGCAGCATTTTATCACGCTGCTTGCAAAATGATGTGTTTAAAGGGCAGAATTGTCAATGTCAGATGCGAGGCTGAGGTACCTATTAATAAACAGCCTCTGCATAGGAAATTCTTTGCAGACTTTAATCAGGAATTTTCCATAGTAACGCTGTGTTCCTGCAGTTAGCTTGGTGACAGCGGTTTAAATTCCACCCAGTGGACTTTGCATTCGCCTTTGAAAATAGAAATAATACATGGGAGATCACAGGTGCTTCGTTCCCTGATTAACAAACATTTCAGGAGGGCTTTTTGTTCCCCCGCCTTCCTCCCTGTACGTATGTGTGAGCTGAAAGGGGGAGTTAATTTTAGAATGACTGAAAGAACCAAATCTAGCCTCAAACTCAAGTTCATCTCCAGTGCTGTTATTATCAGAAGAGTTGATCTGAGAGATCCTTCCAAGAAATGATGGAAACCTCACCAGTCACTCCTCTAAGCCCCACAATATCGTGTGTCAACTCTTGCAGGAGTGGCTGTTGTCGTGAGGCTTTGGCCACATCCAGACAAGGAGATAAGCAGCTTCTGCTTTGGGGTTGGAGTGAGAAAATCACATCCCAAGACTCTGCAGAAGATGTCTCCCTTTGACCCCAGCTCCAGCAGCTGCAGGGTTTTCTCCATCTCCAGTTCAACCTTTCTCCAGCCCACAGCTCGCTGGGAGTGCTGGAGGGGGAAGAGCCCTGTGCACAAAACTGCCTGGGAAATGTCTGCTGCTCTCCTGCCCCCTTCTCCTGGTTCCCTCATCACTGCCTGGGAAATGTCTGCTGCTCTCCTGCCCCCTTCTCCTGGTTCCCTCATCACTGCCTGGGAAATGTCTGCTGCTCTCCTGCCCCCTTCTCCTGGTTCCCTCATCACTGCCTGGGAAATGTCTGCTGCTCTCCTGCCCCCTTCTCCTGGTTCCTTCATCACTGCCTGGGAAATGTCTGCTGCTCTCCTGCCCCCTTCTCCTAGTTCCCTCATCACTTCCAGTTTCTGCAGGGCAGCTTCCCCCATCTCTGTGAGTGCTTTCCTGTACCCACTCCTGAGCAAGGCTGTCCTTGTGTGCCAAAACCCTCCTTCCCTGGCTGTGTGAGACAGGAGATGGAGGGATTGAGGGAGGGATGGATGGATGGATGGATGGATGGATGGATGATGGATGGATGATGGATGGATGGATGGATGGATGGATGGATGGATGATGGATGGATGATGGATGGATGGATGATGGATGGATGGATGGAAGGATGGATGGACAGACAGACACACAGATGATAAATAGGTAACCCTCCCTGGGTTCTGCACTGCAGTCCCAGTTCATCACCCTGCAATTAGCAGCTGAAGCCTCCTCTGGTGTTAACCTGTCCGTCCCAATAATTACCTTCCCTGCCACCTACTGCAAGAGTGAGTCCTAAAAAATCATCACTCCAGTGCCTCAGATCCAGCCCCTGAGTTATCCACCTCATCCCAAAAGCATTTTGTTTGCCAGAGAGGTTCTCTGACTTCTTTCCTGCTGAGTTCCATGTGTTATAAGCTATGCATGCTGCAGGATAAATAAAAGATTTAATGGCCTGTTACTCCAAGGATAGATGTCTTTCCACTTTACTCTGTTTTTTCAAATTTATAGACCAAAACCAACTGCAGGGGATTTATACTTGAGTCACAATTTGCTTGAGGCTAAAAGAAGACACTAAGGAGATCTCACTGCCTGTTCAGCCCACTCATGTACTTTTCTCTTCATGTTACATCCACTTTTGAAGAGTGGATGAGAAGAAACTGGGCTGAATGAACACCTGGCCTGGTCCAAACTGCACTCTGTTCTCAGGATTTTGCTCTCTGGCATAGCAACAAAAAGCTGGAAAACCAACCAACGTGGATATCATGAAACTCTACCCAAAGTGCTGAAAAAAAAAAGACTTGTGTAGGAAAAGTTATAATAAATAATCCCAAATTGTGTGCCTTATCTCACATGACAGTATCAGTGCATTTGCAAACCAGGCTGGCAATAACAGCTATTGAGGCAACCTAATGGAAGTGCAATGTGCTTCCCATGGCTTTTATTTCTTTTTCAGGAGCAAGGATTAACGAATTCAGCAGCAAACCCAGACCCCACGTTCAGCAAAACTTCCACGAGCAGCTTAAGGAGTGATTGATGTGTAATTTTCCAGACCTCAACAATAATAAGAACAGCAGCAAACATGAAAGGGTGCAGCAGCATTTTTGTGGAGCGGCGTTGGGTGGCTCAGCGTGCCATTGTGACGATTGTTCCGCGCGGAGCCCGCTCCCATCAATGGAGCCCTTTGCAATCAAATGCAGGTATTTACTCGAACCCAACACGCAGCCCAGTGTTTGTCTAGCTCCCAGTCTGCCTTGTCAGCTAATGCTCTGTTTGGAAGAGGTTTCTGACTCTGACAAAGAAATGGATAACCAGACATTTCCTCATCGTGCCATCTGAAAATCTGGGAGAGAGCGGCAGTGAATGAGGGGAGAGGCTCTGTGCAATCAATAAAATGGAGCTGGCCTCTGAATCCCAGCAAATAAACAAAGCTGGGATCGCGGGGCAGCACTCAGGTTTTCAGCAGTGTAAAGAAGAGAAGACAGGCTGGTGATTTTCAGTGCTTGGCTCTGGGTCTGCTTTTCACTCCTGGCGCCTGTGGGAACGGCAGCAGACGAGGAGGTCAGGACAGGGACCACCTCTAAAATAATGACTGTGACACTCTCAAGGCTCTTCTCTTCACAAAGAGGGACGAATGTCTCCTCTCTCCAAGCACACTGACGTGCCCAAGGTCGGATCCTAAGGGACAGAGCCACAGTTACAGAGCCACACTCCTGAGGAAATGCCTGATCCAGCGCCTGGCCTCAGCAGATCAGCTTCATGTGACACACTGCACCAGTGCCCCGTGTCCCCTGCCCAGGAGCCAGAGATAAAGCCCAGCCACAGTTCCTGACATCGATTAGCCCGGCATTACCATGTAATGATGGTTATTATTGCCTGGAGCCTGATAAGGTCAGGATCTCATTGCACTTGTGAGGCATTTTTGGGCTCTGGTACAAGCAGACAATTTGTAAAATTAAAAAAAAAAAGTTAAAAAATGAGCATGCCTTACATCTCCTAAGTGAAATCAAATTGGGGTGAAACCCTGCCTCATTCCAACAGTTGTCACTTGGTTTTTAAACTCTGCATTAAACCAGCATTTCAGCAAGTTGGGAGGGTGATATGAACCCGGAATCAGAGGCTATGGAACCCTTTGTATTTGTACAGCCTCTGCCAAAAGTGCTTTATTAGCAGGTCACAAAGTCTCATAGGCTGGAATTTCTGCAGTAAATTGCATTCAGGCTGAGCTCACAAATCATTAGCCATGCAATCTTGTTTATCCTGCTAGGACATGGAGTTTGTCCTGTTACAAAATCAAAGCAGCAGGGTTGAATGGTTCTGAGTGAAAAGCCTGATGAGTGAACAAGATCCTCTGAGGGGGGATGAGGGGGCTGCAGGGACAGTTCCTGAGAGCAAACACGGCTGGGAGGCAGCACGTGAAGGGTCCTGTGGAGGAGAGGTCCCCTGAGCAGCCAGAGGTCCCACCAGTGTTGCTGGGCCCTGGTGTTTATTCTGCAGCACGCTGGGGAGTTTGCTGTGGACACCAGCAGCCCCTGAAAGAGGCTAGCAGCAGTTTTTATTCTTCCCCTAATGCACAAAAAGTTCCCTGGGAAATTACAGCAGGCTCCAGGCTGGGGAGCTCTGCCTGGTGGGTGCAAGCACAGAGAACTGGTTTGTGGGGATGGCAACTGCATTAGCAAAAGCTCCTTAATTGATATTATTTAAAAGACAAAGAGATATTCTGTATTTTTCTCTCCATGTGACAAGTCACCAGACTTTGCTCTGCAGGGCTGAGGGGTGACCACAGCTTGCCCACGACCTGACCCTGCAGCTCATGGGGTCTGCCCAGGGCAGGATCCCCAGCAGAGCAGCCCAAGTGCAGAATCCACACAAGGAGGGGTCTTTAGAATCAGGCAAGGCAGATTGAAAGAGCTGAGGACAAAAGGATAAGGTCCCAAAAAAGCTCTTTTCCCTCCTGATGGTCCCTGTGATGGGCCAGACAAAGCTTCCTTGGGTTTGGGTGAAACTTTTAAGACAAAAAAACTTTAGAGAAGCTTTTGCTCCTCCAAGACAGCTTCTATCACTTACTGTCAAACACTTCATTGCCAGTTTTTTGGGGAAGCTGGAGGTACCACCTGGAGCACTGAATTCTCCATACCCTCCCCTTACCCTCAATTCTCCACTTCACCCTCTGCTGCACAGGGCTGGACTTTGGCCACTTCTTCATTCAGTGCCAAAGTCCAGCCTCAGGGCTTGTTGAGACCCAGTGCAGCACAAAACAAAACTCCAGTAATTATCAGAACCCAATACTCCTGCAGTATGTGAGCCAGAGCTGCCCTCTGCCCCAGTCACCTGCTCAAGCCCAATAATTCTCCAGTTTAAAGCTTTTTTTTGTAGCTGCTTTTCCTGTGAGCAGCACTGAGATTCTGGCAGCCCATCAGCCACCACAGACCATCAAAGCACCCAATTTGCAAACAATTCAGAGGCTGAAATGGACTTGCTGCTGTTCAGCAAACTCCTCTGCCTATCAGCTGAATCTGGAAAACATCTTTGGCTCAGGAGAGAGCAGTGAGGAGGACTAAAGGTCGATTTGGCGCATAGTTTTAGTCACAAAATTAATTTTGTCTTCCAAGACAATGTTTTACAAGCTCAGGCTAACTTTGCAGAACCCAGAAAATCACCAAGGCGACGCTAAATGTCAAGCCTGGCTGAAAGCAACCGAGGCACTGCAGCAGTGCACACGTGAGCAGGGCTGTGCCACCTCTGCAGCCTGGCAGCAGGGAAAGCTCCCCTCCTGCTCAGGAATTACACACAGCACACTCTGCCCCCGACAGTAAATAGCCAGGAGTGCCATGGTGCTGTCTGTGCATTTCCTACAGCGGGCAGAGGCTTCAGTTGCAAAGTGTAATCAGAAAACAGCTCCATCTCCTATGGAAACTCAATTTTTTTCAGTGTATATTGGCATTCCCAGAGTAAGAAAAGCCTTTTGCTTCTTCCCATTTGATGGAATATTGTTTATGTTACATTGGCATTCCCTTCTCTGAGTGCCTGGGAAAGGCTTTGCATTTATATGAGCTCGTCCAGGAACTTATTTTGTGGTACCCTCCAAGTTCAGCACACTAAATGCACAGTCTGATTTTACAGCACTTGTACTAAAATGACAGATTTCCTTTATTTTTTAATGGCAGACAGTACCCTTTGGATTCTGTCTGCTCGAGTGGCAAATACACTGGGAATAAGTGAATGCCATGAGCAGGTATTGTCATGCTTCTCTCATGGGTTCCCAGGTGTATTTTCAGCTTTGCTCTATTATGTTACATAAATACCCATTGAGGATGGGGAGTTGCACATCACATTTTGAGGATCATTACTAAAAATGGATTAGATTTCCCTTTTCATTTTTCCCTTTTCATTTCTCAAGCCCATCTGCCTCTCTGAAGGAGCCTGTGGAGGGGATAACCCTTTGCTGAGGGAAATTACAGTCAGAACCACTCTTAGAGGACTGTCAGAAGTGATCAGGCCTCAATTCTGCTGCTTGATGCAATCAGTCCAAGGGCTGGCGTGGAAAGAGACAATCTCTGAATAAACAGTGGTGGGGGCAAGGCTGACATTTCAGCCCAGCAGCTCCAAAAAGAAAGCACAACCCCTGTTCTCTGCAGGCTGCTCTGGCGATGGTGTCACAGCTCTCCTGCCTCCCACGTGAGCCCAGCCCTGCGCTCATCCCATCAGTGCTGCCACGAGGATCTGCACCACGGAGCAGGGGCAAGCCCTGAACACACATAAAATCATATTCTAGTACCAGAAGAGGGGGAAAAAAGTAAAAAAAGCCAGTATAACAGGCCAGCTGGCATTAGACAGGATGGGAAAGCAGGAGCAAGTGCCAGTTCTCTGATGCACTGCAGCACTGAATCGTGGCTGCCACTGCACAACCTGGGTTTCTGCTCCAGAGAGAACAGGCAGCACCAAGCACTGCAGGTGAAGACACTTTCTAACTACTATTTTCCAAGGAAATGACTCTCTGAGGGATTTAAAACACAAAGGCATTGCAAGGACAGCCGTGGGGAGCAGCTCCAGTCAAAGGGAGATGGAGGCTGTGGATTTGCTGCTCCCATTTGCTGCTCTGGGAGAACAGGGGCATCTCAGGCAGCAGAAAGGGCTGGAGCAGGATGGGGAAATGCAGGGGGAAGAGGAACCCACGTGGGTCATAAACAGGAGCAGGGGGCCTGGAGAAAGAGCCAGAGGGTTCCATGAAATCCCACAGGGACAATTGGCTCTTGCTGTGAGAGAGGGAGCATCCCCAGATCCCAGAGCTGCTGGAGCTCCAGCACAGCCAGGGAGGATCAGCCAAGTGATCTGTCCCCAGCAGAAGGGCTGCAGCCACACAGCTGGAGAATAAACAACAGAGGACTCCTGAAACTTGGAAATTCCTGAACATGGAGCCGGGCTGGGGTGGACCCTACACCCCAGGCCAGCCTAATTCAGCTTTGGCTTGCTCTCACACCCAGAGGGGAAGCAGCAGAGCAGCAGCCAGGTCCTAGGTGAGCCCAGGGATGTGTGGTTGGCTCTGCCCACCCAGCACATCCCAGTCCTGACCCCAATCCCAGTCCTGATCCCAATCCTGTGGGGCCAGCAGCACGCTGAGCCTCAGCTGCCAAGCCCGCTGCCAGAGGCTATTCTGGGAGCTGGAACAAAAGAGAGGATCCTCTTGCCACCCAAATAAAGCCCCCTGCAGTTGCTCAGGAAGGTTTTCCAGCTGAGCAAAGGTTATGTTGTCCGTGCACCTGCTGCCCTTTCCCTGAGACATGGAAAGAATTTTTTGGGTGTCGCCAGTGAATTCTGTACCTGGCAGAGGCAGCACTCAGGAATGAAACCCAGAGAAACAACTGAGCTTCCCAGACTGAGCTACACAACAACAGTGTCTGTGCCACCTACCCCAAACCTGCTGCTTCCTGCAGATTTGCGTGGCTAAAGCAGATTTATTGTTAAATTAAGGCTAAAATTAAGGTGAAGATGAGTGAGGGAAGGGTCTGAGAACAAACCCTGCAGTGCCTCTGGCTTGGCTGTGTGCTGAGTGTGTGTTTCTGGAAAAAAACCAGCCAGAAAAGCCACCTCTTTCCTTGCATTTCCACAAATTCCACGTGTTTTGGCAGCTCACCTCTGGCCTGGGAGCAGCCAACCAGGAGGGGAAATATACTGGGCTGCTTTCTGCTCCCTCTGCCTGCAGAGACTTTTGGGATTTGGGTTTTCAGACTCTTGCCCTGCCCTGCTGAGGTGCAGAAGCATTGTGTGCTGAAAGGTGGGCTCTGAACTGTCTGTTAGGGCAGTTTGTGGCCTTTGTGACAAAGTTAATGCCATGGCTGTTAAGAAGAATAAAGTATTGATTTGTCTGTGTTTTGAAAATGACTTGAGACCGTGATCTGGTTCTGCCTTAAAGCAAAAATCCTGCCTGCATTTCATCATTCCAGAAAGGGGGGGACAGAGAGATTCCTGCAGAGATTATTGTATTTGTGAGACTGGGGTTTTTTTTTTCCTCTCTGCACATGAACAGCCCATGTGAGACTAAGTACTTTCCATGTGACTAACTCATTCCCATGCTTGCTGTGTAACAGGGCATTTAAAGCATCAACAGGCAAGGTCAGAGCCTGTTTGTTGATGCTAATGTGAGAACAAGCACTGCAGAAGAAATTGGGATTATGAAAGTACATGTGTGTTGCCCCCAAGACTGTTCCCTCCTGAGGAGCAGCCTGGCTTTGCTGGACACTCTCTTCCCTCTGTCCCTGGGACAGACAGGAGCCCCTCTGGAGCTGGGGGAAGGAGAAGGATCTGGGATCAGCTGCTGTGGGGTGCAGCCCACATCCTGCTGCCCTGAGCAGCTCTTATCTGTCCTGCCCTGTTAATGCAGCCCAGTATCTGCAGGAAGCAGGGAGATTCTCACCCTGGCACCCCAGCACTTACCGGTGTGATCATTTAGATCTGGATTTTGTCAGCTCTTCCCTCTCTCCATGCAGCTCTGTGCTCAGGACAGCAGGAGCTGGGCAGTCCCTGGGTGATAAGGGCAGGGATGGACACCTCAGGTCCTGTCTCCAACAAAGACCTGGACATATCTTCATTTTGGGGTTTTGCTTTTTAAGTTTCCTGTGTTCATAATGGCTGAAAAGAGTAGAGGGGGCAGATAAGTGTGTGTATTTCAGAGGTATGAATCTTTTGAGGAGGTGTTGCATTTTTAACCCAAACTGGGCCCATTTCAGTGGGAAATCTTCTTTGACTACAGGAAAAGTCACAAGGCCCCAGGGGTGGGTCTAGCAGTCATTTTTGCAGTGTAGGAAGATGTGTCAAAGCCTGGCTCCATCACCAGCCCCTTCCACACCTACCCCAGGGCTGCCTCACAGCCCCAGGGCAGCCTGGTCCATCCAGGGCTGGGCTCCAGCCTCTCCCTGCCTGCTGTGAGTGCACCACGCTGGGTGAGCTCTGCACTTCACGTGCTGCTGACAGGTCTGAAGTCAGCCCCAGTTCCCCACAGGCTCAGAGGAGTGAGGGCAGAGCCCAGCCTGTCCCCACTCAGTCCCTGCCTTTATGTCTAACACCCACATTGCTGCTACAACACCTTTAAACAAGTTTTTGTTGGGTTTTTTTTTTTTTGCTTGGTTGGGTTTCTGTTTTTAATGACTGCTGGAACACCTTTCTGGTCTTTTTTTTAACCTCAGAACTATACAGAAAGTGACAGTGCAGTGACTATTTCAGTGTTTATCACTGACACAGCTCTGGGCTGCTGCAACTTGAGCAGCCCTGGGGTGAGGTCCTGACACCTCCAGTTTTGGAGGACAAATGTGTGAATGGGCAGACAGCAGGGAGAAGACATTTATTGATCCAGCCCTGGAAGTATAAACGGGCTTCTTCAGCACTGCTGCCAGTGACAGGCTGATTGTGCTGATTAAAACAAAGTAAAACCAAGAGGAACTGATCAAATTTCCCCCAGCAAGAAGTGATGAAAGGGCTCAGAGCCCACATAAAGGAGATTCTGGTCTGCAGCATTTCTAAAGTTTGATTAATCGCTGGTGTAAGCTTGCAATTAACACTAATGAGATGTAGCACCGAAATCCTTGAAAACTGTTCAAATCAACTTTCAGCTTCTTTCTGATCCGTGATTTCCACTGCAAGCAAAATCCATTTTCTCTCCAGCTGCTGGTGGTGCACAGGCAGTCACTCCACAGCACTCTCAGGCCTTCAGCTGCATTTTGCTGCAGAGGCAGCGACGTCCAGTCCTGGCTATTGGCATCCTGAGAGATGGGAATGGACAGACAGACAGCCTGCAAAGGCACCAGGGCACCAGCACAGCTTCCAAACACTCCTTGCTTTTGCCAGCCAAAATCACTGAGCTAAAAGGTCAGGGAGTCATTTTCCTCTGACTTTAGAATTCCTCAGCCACTTTCTTCCATCTCAGTGCATCTAAAATCCTGGGAAAGGAGAGCTGGCTGCCTTTAACCCCTTGCATGTTTGGCTCTGTGTAATTCCTACAAAAACACTTTAAACCTGAATGAGTTTCCCCAGCCTCAGAGGGCACTGACTGCCATCCCTCCAGCTTTTGTTCTGCTGGAGGATCAGCTCTGGAGCTGTGCAGGAAATCTGTGGCTCAGTTCACTCCCAGTGTTTTCTGCCTGTTGAGAGGGATTTGTGTCTTCTGCCTTGGGAAGTAAAACTGAGAATGCTGAGGGGGTAAAGTACAGGACAGAGAAGGAACTGGATGTGAAATTAAGAATTGCTGTCACCCTTGAACACAGTGTCTGCAGCGAGGGGAAGGTGAGGTCACTTGGCAAGCAAAGAGCAAAATGAATGGCAGTTGAAAGGCAGTGTTTTGATAGGCACTAATTATTAAACTGTAATTAGCAGAAGGATGCAGTGATCTGTCCAAAGCCCAGCTAAGCAAACAGGTTAAAGACAAAAGGAGCTGCAGAGGCTGAGGAGGCAGACCACAGGACAGGCAGTGCCCTCAGGACACAGCACTTTGGACCTGTGTCCTGTGATCTGATACTGAGGGGGAAAACACAGACAGGAGAGCTTGGAGAGCCACAGGACAGAGCTGGGTCCAGGGGAGACACCCAGGGGGGGCAGGATGAGCAGCCAGGGGGCACCTGGGGCTGCAGGACAGGCCTGGGTGGGCATCCAGGAGCTGCTGAGCACAGGGACCCCAACTCAGCTGGATCAGACCCCACAGGCTTTGGGGAATGGGATGGGATAGGATGGGATGGGATGGGATGGGATCCATGGGATGGGATGGGATGGGATGGGATGGGATGGGATGGGATGGGATCCATGTGGGATGGGATGGGATGGGATGCAGGGCAGGGATGTGCTTGGGGTCAGAACCTCAGAGATGCTCAGCCCAGAGAGAACTGCAGCAGGGAACAGCACCTACAGCCCAGGGACCACTGAAAATCAGCAGAAAAAGGTTTAAAATCGTTCCCTGCACTTCAATGGCAGCTTTAATCATGCTTATCTACTAGTGAGACACTTGAAAATCTGGCCCTGTTAGGAGCAAACTATGCTGAATAATGTTGTGGTGTTGGAAAGTCTCATTTTCCCTCTGCTACAGAAATATTCTGAAAACCCACCAAGGGCTGAGAGGGACCTGGAAACTTTTCCTTCTGCCTTGAGGATGTGGCCAGCCTGTCATTGAATCTAAAAATAGCCTTCAGAGTATTGATTAACCCGTCTGAAGGAAGCAACAATGAATTAGAGAGGAAAAATGAAACCAAGCAAAGCCTTAGAGTGTGTTTGACAGCAAAATCTGGATTAGGAGCAGCAGAACATACTTTATTACCAGAGAGTGGCTGTTGCTTTGTAAAGATATTTTTAATTATTCTCAGCCAGCAACACTGTACCCATAGAAATCCACTCAGCCTGGAAGGAAAACTTTTCTTCTAAGAGGGTAATTTATCTCTTCAATGATTTGCTCCTGGCTAATTTTTTATTTGTGTCCTTTTAAATTTTCTTAAGCACAAGATGGTTCTCCAGTCTGTGGTCTGGGGACTCTTGGCTTTTCGTGTAGATTTAAGCACATGAAAATCATAAAGATCACCAAGAAGAGGAAGGATCCCTACCCCCCTTCTCTCTCACTGAGGGAACAGATCCAGCCACACACACAAAAAAAAACTCCAACAAAAATAAAACCAAAAAAACCCTGCAAAATCCAACTGAGCGCTCGGGGAGAAAAACCATGAGAATGCTTAAAACCAGGAAAAATAAGATCTTCTTTCTGCAAGATTTCATATTAGATCATTAATTAACCTTTTTATAACCCTGAGAGAGCCACCAAAGGGCAAACCACCCCTCTTAATGTCCCAGTTCCAAAACAAGTACACGGCCACGTGGAGCAGGCAAAATTGCAGCACCAAGCGTGGATCCCTTGGCAAACATTCCTGTGTGGCCAGGAGAAATGCAGATACAAGGGGCAGATCCCAATGATCCCATCAGCTTTGGGACAGCTCTTCCTCCCAAAATCGTGCCCCAAAATCTGCCCTAAAGCAACAATCAGGGTGTGCAAACAGCACGAGGTGCCTGAGCCCTGTGGGGATGGGTGAGCCATGCCAGCTGCCCTCGCCAGGGAAGAGAATTCACAAATTACATTAATGCTCCCATGTTAGATTGCAGAGCTCAGGGAGAGCTTTGTTCCTCTGCTGTGGCTGCAGGAGGACGGGCTGGGAAAAGCTGAGGAAGGAGAGGAGAGGGGTGGGTGGCTCCAAAGGCTGTCAAAGGGTAAATAATGTCACCGTGGAGGTGCAGAGTCACCTCCTTATCTCCAAACACCTTCACAGGCTTGGCGAGCCAAGGACTCCGACTGGAGCCAGTGGACTGAAAGGTCAACAAGCAAAATGCAGAGTCTGGAGAAAGAAAAGGTTCACAAGGGGGAAACAATTGTGTGAAAGGTCTAAAAACAACCCCCAAAAAATCTCCCCGGGCCAGAGCAGAGCTGTGACATGGGGACATGGCAGTAACTGAGGTCTCTCAGAGCAGAAAGGAGCAGAAAGGAGCAAAGCAGCCTTGGTAAAGGCTTTTTTGGAAAAAATGCCTAGCATGGAGACTTCTTGAAAGCCAAACTTCACTTCTTTAGAGACTTTTGGCCACTTTTGGCTACTGTCACAGCAGCTCAGGCTCCCTGGCTGGGTCTGTGAGAAGAAAAAGTGCTGGCAGCACAAGCCCAAACCTCCCTCCCTCCAAATCTAAATTCAGCCTATCCAGAAAGCTGGGATGCAAGTCCCTGCTCAAGCAAATGTTTTTTTGTTTGTTTTGTTTTTCTGAAACTGCACGAAGTCTGCCACCCCTCAGTGTGAATCCTGATGGGCACAGGGAGGTGTTCCAATATCCTCACTCCCACTCCCTCCCCAGCAGCCCTGGCACTGGTGACACGAGACAGACACACCGACTGTGAGTCCTTCCTGGAGCCCAAAATATTCCATCCTTCCAATTTGGGCTGCCTGTGATCCTGGTAAAGGCTATTCTGGAGAAGCCTTTCTGGGAAGCACAGCTCAGTGTTTCTGCTGGCAGAAATTGGAGCAGATGCTCCCTGGTTTTAGCTCTGAGGATGTTTTTATTTCCTCCCTGCCCGATGGATGCAGCACTTTAAGTGTGCCCAGGTATTGAGAGGTGAGCAGAGTGAAATGGATCCTTTCTGAAATGGAAATGGTGAAATGGAGCCTTTCTGCAGCCTGTTCTTTTCTCTTAGGAATTGTCCATGGTTTAATTCTGGAGGACAAGATGTTGGAGGTGGAGGAGGCCCAGCAAATTTCTGAATGCAGCATCTCTGGAAGAACAAAAATGCCATGAAGAGAGTGAAGAGAGTTCACCCTGCAGGTGAAACATTTGCTGTGGAGGGATTGACACCAGCAATTCCAGGGCAATTCCAGTGCAGATCCAGTGAAATTCCAGTGCAGATCCAGTGCCGTTCCAGTGCAGATCCAGTGCAGATCCTGTGCAGTTCCTGTGCAGTTCCTGTGCAGATCCAGTGCAGTTCCTGTGCAGATCCAGTGCAGATCCAGTGCAGTTCCTGTGCAGTTCCAGTGCCATTCCAATGCCATTCCAGTGCAATTCCAGTGCAGTTCCTGTGCAGTTCCAGTGCAGTTCCAGTGCAATTCCAGTGCAGTTCCTGTGCAGTTCCAGTGCAGTTCCAGTGCAATTCCAGTGCAGCTCCTGTGCAGTTCCTGTGCAATTCCAATGCAATTCCAGTGCAGTTCCTGTGCAATTCCAGTGCAGTTCCTGTGCAGCTCCCAGTGCAGTTCCTGTGCAGTTCCATTGCAGTTCTGTGCAGTTCCAGTGCCATTCCACTGCCATTCCAGTGCAATTCCAGTGCAGTTCCTGTGCAGATCCAGTGCAATTCCAGTGCAATTCCAGTGCAGTTCCTGTGCAGCTCCTGTGCAGTTCCTGTGCAATTCCAATGCAATTCCAGTGCAGTTCCTGTGCAATTCCACTGCCATTCCAGTGCAGATCCAGTGCAGTTCCTGTGCAATTCCAATGCAATTCCAGTGCAGCTCCTGTGCAATTCCACTGCCATTCCAGTGCAGATCCAGTGCAGTTGCAGTGTAATTCCAGTGCAATTCCAGAGCAATACCACTGCAGTTCCATGCAAGTGTCCTCTACAGTAATTGCAGCAGGCAGGCTACAACAATGAGCACAGATCTGACACTGAATGGTAATTAATTTATACAAACTGTGCAATTACTTCTTGCCTGTTTTTGTAAGAACAGATCCTCAGGTGACCCTTGTACCAGCAACAAGCAAAGAGACCCCCACAGAGCTCCAGGGAGTGTTTGTATAGAGGGGGAAACTGAGGCAACAGGACTTTAACTAGCTCTAATCAGTGGCAGAAAGATCTTTGGATGTCACTACAGGCAAGGTTTACCCTTAGGAGTTTTAAAAGATCTTCCCAAAGTCCTCACAGAGGGAACCTGTGGCCACGAGAAATCTGCAGCTACAACATCAGCAGTGTCCCCTCAGATCATCCAGAAGAAATTTCTGACTTATGGAAGGAATTGTTCCCTGTGAGGGTGGGCAGGCTCTGGCACAGGGTGCCCAGAGCAGCTGTGGCTGCCCCTGGATCCCTGGAAGTGACCAAAGTCAAGCTGGACAGGGCTTGCAGCAGCCTGGGACAGTGGAAAGGCAGGAACTGGATGATCTTTAAGGTCCCTTCCAACCCAAACCATCCCATGGTTCCATGACACAACAGAGGGAGAAGGGGATTTGTTTTAAAACACTGGTGGCTGCCTCACCCCATGGAGCTTGGTGGCAAATTGAATAAATCCCTGTTTGACACTGCAGCTGGAGAGGCTGATCTCTGTCTGCAGGTGGGTGAGTTTTGCTGTGTGTTTAGGAAAGAGAGGTTAGCCAACCTTTTTCTAAGTTTTTGTCTGGTTTGTTTTCTTCAAGATGAAGGGGAAAATACACCTGCCAAAGAAATGAACCTGGGTTGTGAATAAATGAACTCGCAGAGGAAGGAAATATTTGTTTAGCTCTTATTCTCATTATGCTACACCTGGCTGCCAGAGCCACTGCAAAATTTCTAACAATCTTACCAGGCTATTTGCATTTAAATCGCTTTCCCTGACATTATGTAAATCCCTCGGCAGAGCTGAAGTTTTCTTTTTCTCCCTCTCTGGGGCTGCACTCAGTGGTTGGCTCAGTCCTACCCTGTTCTCCTCTCTGTGCTCCACTGGGTTACAACAGCAGCACACGAGACCTCAGCTCTCACAGGTTCTGTCTGGAGCTGGCTCTGAGATGATGGTTTGCAGATTTTGGAGATTTCCGTGACAGCATCACGTTACAAATGAATTTGGGTCTAAAAGGGAACACGTGCTTGGGCCCAGCGTTACCACAATCAGAGCTGTTCTCCTCAGGCTGTGCTTCCAAAGGGATTATCCAGTGCTATTTTCACTATTTAAGGATTCTGCTGCCTTGCTCTGCTGCAGAAGAGTCCTCTTACCCGTTGGGAACTGTGGGGATAATTTCTTAATCCAGAAGTTTTCCTTTCCCCCTCTGTGGGTTTCAGACAGCTGGAAAAGGGGGCTCAGGTTTGCAGGTTTAGCTCCAAAGCCACGACTCTGTCCAAGCTGGTGAAATAACCAACAGCAGAGCAGATACTTGATGCTGAAATTCTGCAAACTTGGGTTTGAATGGTGGATTGAATGAACACAACAGCCAGAGGAGCCTGGAAATTGCAAACAGGGGCAATGCCAGCTCTGCCTTTCACAGGCTTCAACTCCAGGCAGCAGGAACTCGAGTAGGAGCAACGAGGAAGACACAAGAAAATCAGCTCTGCTCTAATTCTGGACCTGGCTGCAGACTGCTCCAGCCCCTACCACGACTCCAGGGCTTTCCTGGTTTCCTTCCTCTGGTGCCTGTGGAGTGACAGGCCAGAGCATGCAGCTCCAAGCTCTGTGACACTGGGCACTCACTGGTGACACTGCCAGCAGCACAGCACCCTGTGCCAGCCTCAGGTCACCCAGAGAAGGCCCCAGGGAATTCCCAGCTGGGGTGGGCTGCTCTCCGTGGGGAAAGGGGAGCAGAGCCCTGCATGACAGACACTGCACTGGAGTTGCTGGCTCTTTGGTGGGCACACACACCTTAGCTTGGGAAAAATAAATATATTAGAACCTGGTTCTTATATTCCCTTAATGCTGCTGTAAGTGAAAATAGAAATATCTGGGCTTTACCAGCAGACATCCCCCCAGAGGATGTCCCCTGGTCTTTGTCAGCCACATCAGCTGAACCTTTTGCAGCCCTCTGGACTTCTCACCTTGCTCTCCAGGTACTGGATATGCTGCAAGGTTTGGTCTCTCCCCAGCAAACCACTGACTTTGCCAAGTGCTTGGAGATCATCTGATGAAAGGCTCCATAGAGCCCCAAGCTATTACTTCTCAGTCAGAAAAACACATTTGCTGAGCAGGAAGAACAAAAGAATGAGCTGTGGGCCCCCAATAAGCATTCAACACAAGTTAATTTGCTCAGCAGCTGTATTTTGCTGAGACAGATTGCATATTTTCATTGTTAGAATAAAAATGTCCACTGGGCTCGTATCCTTCACGCTTCCCATCTCTGCCTGTTACACTCCCAGTCTAGTCCAGAGAACAAATTCAATTTCTTTCATAAACAAGAGATCCACTCAAATAATTTTCCCTTTGCCCAGGCAGAAATTAATGGAGCCAGAAGAGCACACAAGGCTGCAGAAGACAGCCAAGGCTGCAGAATCTTCCCCCTCGTGGAAAAAAAAAAGTGGAAATGTGGAAATGTGGAAATGTGACCCCTGGCAGGGCAGGCAGCGTGTGTGAATCATGGCAGCCTGATTCAGAGCAGTAAGGACAATAATCCTGAGCTGCACCAACTAACCTTCAAGCTTAGTCACAGTTTCACACAGCTAATGAGCAGAGGGAGCAATGAATCCTGGATTTATGGCTCTCTGTTCCCATAGATTTTGCCTGGAGACAACAGCAGTGTTTCCTTGCATCTCTAATGACTTATCTTGTCTTGAGGTCTTTTTTTTTTTTTTTTTCCCCTTGTCCTTCCCTACACCAATGAGGGTTTGTTTTGGTGTTTTTTTTTTCTTTTTAATCATTATTGAATTTTTAAAAGCCTGCTAGGTAAATTCTTACCATCAGCTCCTACAGTAAAAATACAGAGTAACAACCATGAATCTGCCAGATTTTACTCTTGTTGTTTTTCTCCAGATTCTGCTCACACAGAATTATCAGGGCTGGCTGTGCAAGAGGAGATGCTCTGACTCCAAACCTGCTTCCATTCCTTTGTCAATTACCCAAAGTGACTCTGGATTTATTTTTAGCCCAGAGGTGAATCATTCAGGAAAATCTGATAAAATCCACTTAACCACAGTTAAACTCCCAAACCTGAGCAAGTTCTAGCTAACTTTTATGAAGTTTACACATGATTATTCGAGCTCACGTGATTAAAGGGGGCGCAGGTTTATTTTAACCCTCACAAAATGACTTTGGACCTGAAAACCCTGGAGAATCAGGTCTGTAAATACATCTAGATTTACTTTATGGAGACAAAACGAAGGGAGAACTGGGGGGAAATGTCCCAAACACAGAAATGGGGTTTATTTGGAGGCAGAAGCAATGAGGAGGCAATGCCAATGCCCAGATGTGAGGCACAATTTAATCTGAGATTAAACATTCCTCGTGATCCAGGTAAACCTTCTACCAAGGGGCTGATACAGCTGCAGACCCCAGTTTTGTGATATTTAATTTAAAAATAAAAGAGAAAACAAGTTTCATGCTATTGACAGCCAGCATCTGGAGAAGAAAGTTGAGCAAAGGGTGCTCTGCAGCCTGGATGTGCCCCATCCCTGGCTCTGGCCAGCCTCCACCCACGTGTACCATTTATATATAGCCCCAGAATAAACTCTTTTTTATAATCCTGCCACAAGCTGTCAAGCAGGGCAGCCCCAGACTAGATTTTGCTGCTGCTGTAAAAAAAGGAAGAGTGTGTCTCATTTTGTTAAAATGCTAGAACATAATTAAAACTAGTGCAGAGTGCTACCTTGCATAAAACACTGCCCTGAACTACTCCCAGCATCCCAAATGTGCTGTAATCCCAGAGCAAGCCACAGCCCAGCAAAGGGAGCTGAAGATGCTGCTCCAGACACACCAATGGAGCCCTTCCACTCCCACTCTACCTGAGAAACTTCAGCAAAATTACCAATTTTGGTGCAATTTAACAGCACAACCATCTACTCACAACAGTCTTTCATTCCCCCTAGTTCTCAAGCAAACCTAATTTAATTAACTCTGTTTTCCAAAGATGCTCAAGGGAATTATGTGCCCTTCAAAAAAAAAAAAAATCAGTGGGACTGGGCTTCACCCCCATCTGTGCTTTTGAAAAGCCTCTTCAAAACTCTCACATGGGGAAAAGCAGGACCTGGGATGCATAAGAGCTTCTCATGGCATTGCTGAAGCCTCCTCTTCTGGCTCTCCCATATTTCAGAGGCAAAGTTTGGAGTTTTTTTGCCTGCAGGTTCCTGTCCCCAAGGCAGCTGCAGTCCCTGTGTCACCTTCCTATCTTTTCCCTGCCAGCAGCATCATCTCCTTCCCCTGCACTCAAAGTAACCACAAATATTTTGACAGAGCTGAGATAAGAAGCAATTACACTTTCAGCTCTGCTGGCACGTCTGAGGGGCTGGCAGCCCCTTGGTCTGACACAGCAGCACAGTGTGCCTGACTTCAGCTTGGAGCTTTTATTCCCATTTCTTCTCCAGTCACTGACATCTCCACAAGCTTTAAAGGCACTGGAGAAAAACCTCTTGGCCTGACCAGAGGATGTGACTGTCACGTGAAGCCCCTGGAGCTGAAATTCTCAAATTCTCCATTCTCAAATGGGAATTTCCAAGGTATGTTGGCCATGCAGAGCTGAATCCAGCATCCCATCACAGTCTGGCCCTGGTAAAGGATCATTTCAACAGGTGGAGCACAGAAAGGACCTGGCATCCTGATAGATATTGAGATAAACAGAAATTCACTCTGTGCCCTCACAGCAGGGAAGTGTCACCTTTTGGGTTTTATTAACAAGAGCACAGCCAGCCAAAAGATGGGATTGTCCTTCTCTCCTCAGCACTTGGGAGGTGCTTGGGGCATTTTGGGGCTCCTGAGGAGAGGGAAGAGCCTGGCAAGCAGGAGAGAGAGGAGCAGAGCAGCACTGAGGCAGGGAGGAGCAGGGACACACAGCCTTGGGGAGGGGAATGAGGGGTTTTAGCACTCATGAGAAACTCTGGAGGTGTCTAACTCAATCTTCCACAACCAAAGTGAAAAACCAGAGCTGTCTCCTCTCAGAGATGCACAGAAAAGAGAGGAGAGGCGACAGCCACGAGCTGTAGCAAGGACAATTCAGATGGGATACAGGAAAAAATTCATGAGTGTTTGCACTGCTCAGAGACCCTGTTCAGTCTCCAGCTTTGGGGATATTCAAAACTCCACTGAGCAAGGCCCTGAGAAACCTGATCTAACTTTGGAGCTGACCCTGCTTTGAACAGGAGGTTGGACAAGGTGACCTCCAGAGGTCCCTTCCAACCTCAGTTATTCTGTGATTTTCTGGGAAAGGTTCAGGTGCAGAATTGAACTTAAAAGCACTTCTCTGAGAGATCCAGCTCGAAGTGCAGCAGCTCCCAGGGGCTGTGGCAGTTCTGACAGCGTCCTGGTATCCCAGCTGGATTCTCAGGGGAACAGCTCGTGGGACTGGATGGCTGCAAAACAAGAGGCTGAGCCCCAGCTCAGCCCTGAATGCTGAATCCTATCAGCCAGACTGATCCAACCCAATCCAAACAGTGCTCCCTCAGCTCTTCTCTAATGACAATAGGGTTTTTTTTCTTTCAGGACTCCAGTCTACAGGCTATCACAACAGCAGTGCTTCCCACTGTCAAACTCACTTTTTAAAAGCCAGGACAAACGGAGGGGAGAGATTATGGAGGGATATCTCTGCACAAAGGCAGGACCAGAGCAAAGCTGTTCCTGGGGCTGGCAGGGGAGCCCAGGCTTTTAGGAGCAGGGATAAAGAGATCCCAGTTCTTTGGGGAGAGCCATGGGTTACCTGGAAGGACTGTTTGTCCCTTTCACCTGCCCGGGGGCACGCTGGCTCAACTCCCTGGGAGCTCTGCTGCCTTGGCACCAGGGGAGCAGCAGGTGAGCCAGCACAGGTCACACCTTGCCCAAGGTCCCCCGGGCACTCCCTGCCCTCCTGAGCTGCCTTTCCTTGAGGCACAGGTCACGGCGGTGTGGCTCTCTGGCACACAGGGCCACACGTCCCACCCTGCCAGGGGACAGCTCAGGGGGCTCCTCCTGTGCCAGGGGGGCAGCAGGACCACCCCACACCTCTCCCCCCTCTCCACCTGCCTTTACAGCCTTCTGCTGTAAATACTTTCTGCCTTAACGAGAATTCGCTGCTCCAAAAATAACTGTAATTACCCGAGAAGCAGAGGAGCCTATTTACAAGATTTAAAGGGGAAGAAGAAAGAAAAATCTCTCAGAAGAAAACTTGGGCCTCAGAACACAAAACTGAGCTGAAAAGGGGCAGCTCCTTCCTCTGGGAGCAGCTCAGCCCCTCTGGAAGGGCAGGGGCATGGCCTTTCTTGGTACTTTGCCCATGCCAACCATCAGGAATTGCTCAGGTCAGGTGTGGATAAAATATTCCATGGAAACCAATTACCCCCCCAGGAGCAAAGTGTTGGAATGAGGGGGAGGAAATCTGGCAAAACTCACACCTGTGAAAGTTTAAAAAGTCTTTGCTGAATGTAAGGAGGGGAAAGAAAGATAGGAGGCATTAAAAAGGCATGAGTGTGCACAAGAGAGTAGCAGAAAATAATAATTTAAAATAATAAACTTGTTACAACAGCAGCAATGATTGCTGTCTATCCAGGCTCTGAATAATTCAAAAGGTTCCTGCTTCACTTAGGATCTCAGGGAATTTTCAGACCTGCCAGAATTTTCTGCTGGTAAATAATGCATCTCTAGTGTTCAAACACTCAGAGTCCCCAATTAATACTATAGATTTAACACTGCTGACTTTGAAATAGGAGAAAGTCTGAGGAAGGTAAATTCCTGCTGAGCTGCCTGAGCCTTCAGTCCTTCCCATTTCCACCCTGACCTTTGGGTGCTAAAATTGCTGGTGCCTCTCACAGTTGCCTCTCACTTCCACACAGGCAACAAGGAGTTAATGCAGCCGAATCTTTCAGCATTAACCTACAAAATAATTCACAGTAGGATTCCAAAAAGGGGGAAAACATAAGGGAAAAACAGGTGCAGCAACGTGCAGCTTCCTGAGCTTTGTTCCTGCACTGGGGGCTGTCTGCTGGTGCTGACACGAGTGCCAGGAGCACCCCGGGAGCTTTGGGCAGGGGTCACCAGGATTTTGCAGGTTTAGAGAAAATTCCTGGATCCAGATTTGGGATCCAGCTCCTGCTTTACCTGAACTCAAAGCTGAGTGAGTTAATGTACAGCACAGCAATTGCAAGAGGGACTTGGAGAAAGCCTCTCCAAACATCCTCCTCCTGTTTTCCTGATAATTTCTATTCTACCCCACGAACGCTGAAACAGAAGGACAGGCTGTTCCTCTGATTGATATGGCAATTTCAGGAATTTTCCTCTAGTGGGGAGGCAACAACCTCCCTGGAAATAAAACCAAAGAATTGAGAAAGGAGGTAAGAGCACAGCCTGAGAAAATCAACAGTGACCTGGGAAATGAATTAGTAGAGGCAAGGAGAGGCCTATTTTTTATGCAGTATCAGGATTTTTCTGGGATACAGACTGTATTTCAGATGAATTTTCTGCTAAAAATACCTGAACTTTTCACTGCCTGTGCTCACCACAGGGAGGGTGCACACAGCACCAGCAGGGTTCCACATTTTGGGAGCAGCCACGTGGTTCTCATAGCCCAGCTTTTCAAATCAGCAGAATTTCAGGATCACGAGATTCTGGTGCTGAAATTTAAGAGCTGCAGGAGGGCAAGCAGCTCCCACCAGAGCTCACCCAGCTCTGCTCTGCTCTCCAGGTGCTGCTTCCCTCCCCAGCATCTCTGATTTCAGGGCACTTTGTCCAGATCTTCCCAGCCCTGGACTTCTAAAATATTTTATCTTGCTGCTGTGGTTCCTATTGTTCCCAAGCTGTTTTTCTTGTGAAATTACAGAGGTTTTGAGTTGGAACAAACCCTCCTTTCCCAATGTGCCCACTGTGGATTGGCTGCTGGGGAGGGAGAGAACCAGGGGGAGAGGGAGCAGAGGAGAATTACAAGGTTTCAGATTCCTGTAAACAGAGAAACATTTTTCCAGTCATCAGCCCGAGCCCAGTGGAAATAAGGCTTCAGTTTCCTCTAGTTCAGGCTGGGGATCTGGTGGCAGAGCTGTTGACAGGCCTCCTTGTTCTCTGGCAGTGCCTGGGTGCTGTTTATTCTGTTTTTTCTCCCTGTGCTGGCAGTCACTGCTGCTGGTTCCTCTCCTTCCTGCCCTCCCTGCAGCCCCATCAGGTGTCTCTGCTCCCAGGAAAATCCCGCAAAGGCTCCCAGACTCCTCAGACTCTGCCTCTGGGGAGGCAGCCCTGAAGTGGCTTTGGGGGCTGAGAGCAGCATCTCTTTAAAGGGCAGCATCAGCTTCCCTGAATCCCAGAGAATCCCAGGCTGGCTCAGGCTGGAAGGGTCCCCAGAGGGTCCCTGGTGCCACCTCCCTGCTCCAGCAGGGCCACCCCCGAGCTCAGGGCACAGCAGGGTGTCCAGACTGCTCTGGAATGGGTCTCCACAGCCTCTCTGGGTCTGTTCAGGGCTGGCACTGCCCAGGGCAGGAGTTCTTGCTTGGACAGCAATAATATTCACTGAAACCTTCTTGCTGCCACTGGGCTTTACAATTCCTGTGTGTGCCATCCATAAATCCTGCCTGAAAGAGCAGAGAGCTCCAGTGCTGCATTTGCAGCTGACACACTTAGCAGGAAGGAGTGCTGTGGTTACAGCTCCCATCTGGGCACCAGGGCTGGGTTTGTCCTTGGCTCCCTACGTCACCTGAAGTCACTTTGCTCAGTTCCCTCAGCGTGATGCCTCTGGTGGTGGCTGAGGTGCAGCCCAGTAGAGGATGGGGGCTCTACAAGTGGTAACTGTATATAAATATATATTGAGAAGCACCACAAATGCCTTGCTAGGAGGCCATCCAAGCATGCAAGTCACTTCCTAGAAACCTCTGTTTGTTTGGTGGCTTTGCACAGTGTGTGACAACATTTCCCTGCTGTCGCTGTGGGCACAGATCTCCAGATGCACCCAGGGCAAACAGCAGCCTCTCCAAAAGTATTCCTGGTGCACCTGTCAAAGATTACAATTAATTCATGGCCGTTTGATGGCTTATGCTAAATGAGCTTGGCTCCAGGCCAGTTTCCATTGGGCAAGTGTCTCCATCTCAGGAGCACCGTGACATTTGGCATTTATTGTCCCCGTGGCTGGCACTCCTTCCCAGGGCCACGTATGGAATGTGTCAGGGGAGCAGACTGGCTTTTCAGGCTGCATCGAGGTGGGATGGCACAGAGGAGCCTTTTGTTGCTGCTCACGTTTACCTCCCCTCTGAAAGCCAGGCAGAAGAGTTTGTGCTTTGCAGCTGCTCACACAGCACCTCTCACTGCTGCAGAGCCCTCCCCGTGTGACAGCCCCCAGCCCAGTCCCCTCCTGGTGCCAGGTGTTTGCTCACAAAGCCTGGCCCAGGAGCTCTCCAGCGATGCTTAGATGGCCATGATAGGATTCAGTCATTTCCTTTGTTGCCAGCCCTGTCCCCCTGTCAGCACATTCACTGGGTGTTGGTTATTGTCACCCCTGGTCCTTGTGTGAGGTGACAGTTCTGTCCCCTGCTGCACCCCCAGCTGCACAGAGCCTGTCAGACAGCAGATTCCCATTCCCATTCCCATTCTGTGCCAGGCAGCCTTGTGGAGCACTCCTGAGAGCCATGGCAGTGTGCCTTTCCAGCAGCTGCCTGCCTGCAGCCCCCTCCTGTCCCCGTGCCCTGCGTTTTTGGGGTGCTGGTGCCACCCCAGTGCCCGTGGCCTTTGGTGCTGAGCTTGGCCAAAGCTGCCTCCTCAGAGATTCCAGCCCAAGGGGAGCAGGAGCTGGCAGCTGCCAGCCAAGCTGTCCCAGTGCCACCAGGCTGTGCTGCTGTGGGTGGCAGAGGGTGGCCAGCGTGTCACTGTCACCCTTTCTGCAGCCCAGGACACTGGGTGGGTGTGAGAGCCTGGCTCACTGGGTGGTGCAGGGTGCTTTGGGTGTCTGGGGACCAAATCTTCCCCCAGGAGCCTTTCCCTCCTGCAGGTGTCCTAGCCTGACCCAAACACACCCCACAGGTTACCTGTGCCCTCAACAGGCTGCAGAGATCTGCCAGAGAAGCAGGACAAGGTCGTGTCACTGCTTCATCTCCTGAGACAGGCACTCTCAGAGGGTCAGAGCAAGCCCAGATCCACTCATTCCTGCCACATTTGTGCCTTGAATACATCCATGAACCCCTCCCCAGCCACAGGACAGCCTGTGCTTCTCACTGCCATCCCATGAAGGCAGCAGCCTCGAGGTTTCTTCCCCTTGGCTCCAGCCTGTGACCCAGAACTGGGGACATGTGCTCTGACCTGGCACTCACAGAGACTGGGAGGCTGATTTCAGCTCCTGCTCCTGTAGCAGAGCAGTCACTGTCTGCCCCACATCCCTGCAGGTGCCACCTGCAGCCAGCCCCCAGCAGGTCCCTGCTGTCCCAAGGACAAGGACATCCTCTGTGATGCTGGGCAGGGTGGGGTGGCCCCTCCAGCACCCACAAACCAAACCTGGGCTCTTCTGCCTGATCCAAACCTGCCTCCTACACCCCAGATTCCTGCATTCAAAACCCATCTAGAGGAATGTGTCAGCACCCAACCAGTGGGAGTGAAATGCCAACTTTTGTAGCAGATTGGAGTTTATTTTTAAGCAGTGTTAAAAAAAAAAAAAACACCATCCAAACCAAAGCAACCTCCCCAAACACACACACACGAAGGAAATCAGCAGGTAGAGACAAAAAGCCCAACATTGCTGGCTCCACAGGCACGATCCCAGCCCGCCTCAGCCACTATTTGTGAAATTCCTCGAGGAGAAGTGCAGAGGAGACAGGCTGGCAGCTGCTCGGGAGGTGAAGCAGCTTTTTGGGATCTCAGTAAACAGGAAAACAGGGAGAGGCGATGTGGGAAATGTTTTCATGCACGGGGCAGGCAGGAAGGGCAGGGCTGGGGAGTGCACTCCTGCCTTGCTCCAAGCTCAGCTCCCCCAAATCCTCCCTGTGCTGGGGTGCTGGGGGCACTCAGCACAACATCAACTCAACCCCAGTGTTTTGGGGTCTCTCACTATTCCCTGCTGTGAGGTGACAATGTGTGACCCCTCCTCAGGGAGCATTTAACCTGCACCTGCCCCAGCTGCACCTTCTGTGTGTGTGTGAATGCTTCCAGCTCACCTCTGTCAGGATAACCCAAGTGTATTTTAAACATTCCCACCATTTATAAAGCACAAAATTCCCTAGCCATGAGTCCAAGACATTATTCCCTGTATTACCCTCTAAATAGCAATCCATAAATGATGGCAGAGAGACAAAAGCTTCACTACATCACCCAGTCCACCCCTTTGTTTTCCCTCCTGCTGTTGCCTGTTTTCTCCAGGATACTCAAGACCCAGGCAGCTGCAAAACTGGTCCCAGTTGGAGCTGCTGGAGAGGGCAAGGCTGTCCACAGCTTCTGTGGTGTTCACCCAGGGCATAGGGATGTTTCCCCAACTGCAGAACTCGCCGAGGTGAGCTCTGTCTGCACAGGGGGTGTTTGAATGAGGAGGAGGGCTGGCCCTTTGCAGGGGCAGTGTGTGGCAGCCAAGGTTGGCTCTGAAACTCTGGGCTGGAGATGCTGAGGAGGAGCAGCCAAGCCACAGCCCAGAGGCAAACACCTCCAGCAGGAAAAAAAAAAAGGAATAAATGCACCTAGAAGTGGCAGGATGGAGGCTGAAGAACCACAGGCTGCCTCCTCATCCTCCTGTGAGGGATGAGTAATGCCATGGCTGATTTGCACAATTAAAAGGCAAATATCATATATATATATATATGTTAAGAGAAGTTTTATAGATTTATAGTTGTGTTTTAACCCCTTGTGTTGTTATTATGGGTTGGCCTGGGTTTGGGACATTTGGGAAGGTTGGCTTGTTACCATGGCAACAGCTGAGCTCCAATAAGGATGTAAAGAAGTGATCACCACCACTGGACAGGGAAGAAGGAGTCAATGGACAGAATTTGGGAGGGGCTAAAGGGTTAAAAGGCAAAACCTCCATTGTGTGGATGAGCACATGGTAGGAAAAATTTCTCTATTTGGTCTTCTGTTGTATTTTTGATAAGGTTTTAATAAACCTTTTAAATTTTTGGAAGTGAGCATCATTTCTCACACTCCCTTGTGTGGAGAAACCCTCAGAGAGAGCTCAGAGCGGCCACAGGATCATTTCCAGAAGGGAAAAAACCCCTGATTAAGCTCCTGCCTTGTGCTGTGGAGGCACACACAGAGCCACCAAGGCCACCTGGCAGTGCAGGCACGGCCATGAATCATGCATGGCCACATCATCTGCTGGGGAGCACAAAGGCAGGGTCGCTGATTGCCAGGGCTGGTACCTGCTCTGGGGCTGCACACACACACACACACACACTCACTCTGCTTCTCTGCCAGAGCTGATCNACTCACTCTGCTTCTCTGCCAGAGCTGATCTGTGTTATCTCCTTCCCTACGTCTGCACAGGGGCCGGGACCTTCGTTACATGGACACCGATGACTTCTGCTTTGTCACCCCAGAAAGGAACCAGGGCACAAAAGGGCCCGTGTGAGACCCCAGATGAGTAAGCCTCAGATGTCTTATTACACACAGGCTCTTCAGAGACTATTTCCCACTTGGAAAGCAACTTAGGGAGCTAAAATTATACCCCTATCTACTGATATTTTGTCACATCTACTACCCAGGCACAGAGCTGCTGTGAGAAAACAAGAACTGGCATTCAAGGGACTCCTGAGGCATTTTAAAATGAAGTTCAAAGAGGGCACAGGACAGACCCCATACAGTGTGTCCCTGACACAAATGCCAATTGATTGGTGCCTGGCAATACCAGCAATGCAGCAGTCCAGTTTGAAAGCTGTAAACCTATTTAAAAACTGAGGTAAGTGGCAGCAAAATCCAGTGTTCTCCCCTAAATACCATGTTTAAATATCATGGAAAAAAGTACCTCGGGTTCAACTGCTTCCCCTTGTAGCAGAATTTGCTTTAATGCTTCTCCCTGGCATCATTCACACTCTGCTGACTCTGGTTTCCAGGCTGTGGGTAGTGCTTGTGCTGCACTAAAACAAATGCTCTGTAATGCACAAGGAGTTCTGCTCTCTCCTGGACGTGCATTCACCTGGAAAGTTCATTACAAAGGCAAGTGATGTAGCCGAGATAGCGCTTCCAGATTCAAACCCGAAAGCTCAAAACAGTCAGGAGAGTGAAAGGAGCTGTGTTGAGACAAATAACTCAATCTGCTGTCAAATTCCCCAAAGTGCCTCACCCCGCCTCACCTCTAGCGTGCTTCAAGGCTGCCATTGCTCCTGGAATTTCACAGCACACCCCGAGGGTCCTCAAGGTGGCCAGGACTGAAGGCCCAGCCTGAAACATGCCCTGCTCATTCCCTGTTCACATGGAAGTCAGTCCCAGAAGCTGCACCAAACCTCATCCTCAGCTGCCTCCCATCTAACCTGATAAATGTCTGCTTCGCTTTCAGCCTGCACTGTTCATTTTCAGATTGCTGCATTCTAGCTTTGCAGCTACTCAGTTATTTTCTCCTCATGCACCTATTCAAAGCACAAGGCAGGAATGCAAAAGTCATCCTCCTACAAACCTATAGGCAGAGCTATACATCTCTGGTGTCCCAGTGTTGCTTCTTATTACCCTGGCACATAAATCTCTGGAGGGTTACAGGGGAATTCAGGTGCCTGCTGTCCTCAGATATTTCCCAGAGTACCCAATAAAGGGATGGCACATCTCTGATATCAATATGTTTCCTGTGAACTTCGAAAGCAGCATAAAAAATGAGCCTAAAGTTATCACCAGGAATCAGAATGGCAGAATGCATTTGATGTGCAGGTAACTGAAAAGTCTTCAGAAGTGATGGCTTGGAGTGGTTAAGGAAGCTGACAGACCCCAAGATGGGACTTTTTTCTTCCTTCTCTATGAAAATGACGTTGATTGACTGGGCTTGGACTTGGCACAGAGCTGGC
Organism: Irena cyanogastra; assembly: GCA_013397155.1. Taxonomy (NCBI): domain Eukaryota; kingdom Metazoa; phylum Chordata; class Aves; order Passeriformes; family Irenidae; genus Irena; species Irena cyanogastra. The sequence continues at coordinate 228,412 of VWZV01007126.1, read as the reverse complement.
ACAGAGAGCCCCACGAGCTCTGTGGTTCATAGGCAATTTTAACATGCTTAAAAATAGAAAACAAGCTCAAGAGCTGTTTGATACAAGCCATGACCCCTGAAAAANCACTGGACAGGGAAGAAGGAGTCAATGGACAGAATTTGGGAGGGGCTAAAGGGTTAAAAGGCAAAACCTCCATTGTGTGGATGAGCACATGGTGGGAAAAATTTCTCTATTTGGTCTTCTGTTGTATTTTTGATAAGGTTTTAATAAACCTTTTAAATTTTTGGAAGTGAGCATCATTTCTCACACTCCCTTGTGTGGAGAAACCCTCAGAGAGAGCTCAGAGCGGCCACAGGATCATTTCCAGAAGGGAAAAAACCCCTGATTAAGCTCCTGCCTTGTGCTGTGGAGGCACACACAGAGCCACCAAGGCCACCTGGCAGTGCAGGCACGGCCATGAATCATGCATGGCCACATCATCTGCTGGGGAGCACAAAGGCAGGGTCGCTGATTGCCAGGGCTGGTACCTGCTCTGGGGCTGCACACACACACACACACACACTCACTCTGCTTCTCTGCCAGAGCTGATCTGTGTTATCTCCTTCCCTACGTCTGCACAGGGGCCGGGACCTTCGTTACATGGACACCAATGACTTCTGCTTTGTCACCCCAGAAAGGAACCAGGGCACAAAAGGGCCCGTGTGAGACCCCAGATGAGTAAGCCTCAGATGTCTTATTACACACAGGCTCTTCAGAGACTATTTCCCACTTGGAAAGCAACTTAGGGAGCTAAAATTATACCCCTATCTACTGATATTTTGTCACATCTACTACCCAGGCACAGAGCTGCTGTGAGAAAACAAGAACTGGCATTCAAGGGACTCCTGAGGCATTTTAAAATGAAGTTCAAAGAGGGCACAGGACAGACCCCATACAGTGTGTCCCTGACACAAATGCCAATTGATTGGTGCCTGGCAATACCAGCAATGCAGCAGTCCAGTTTGAAAGCTGTAAACCTATTTAAAAACTGAGGTAAGTGGCAGCAAAATCCAGTGTTCTCCCCTAAATACCATGTTTAAATATCATGGAAAAAAGTACCTCGGGTTCAACTGCTTCCCCTTGTAGCAGAATTTGCTTTAATGCTTCTCCCTGGCATCATTCACACTCTGCTGACTCTGGTTTCCAGGCTGTGGGTAGTGCTTGTGCTGCACTAAAACAAATGCTCTGTAATGCACAAGGAGTTCTGCTCTCTCCTGGACGTGCATTCACCTGGAAAGTTCATTACAAAGGCAAGTGATGTAGCTGAGATAGCGCTTCCAGATTCAAACCCGAAAGCTCAAAACAGTCAGGAGAGTGAAAGGAGCTGTGTTGAGACAAATAACTCAATCTGCTGTCAAATTCCCCAAAGTGCCTCACCCCGCCTCACCTCTAGCGTGCTTCAAGGCTGCCATTGCTCCTGGAATTTCACAGCACACCCCGAGGGTCCTCAAGGTGGCCAGGACTGAAGGCCCAGCCCGAAACATGCCCTGCTCATTCCCTGTTCACATGGAAGTCAGTCCCAGAAGCTGCACCAAACCTCATCCTCAGCTGCCTCCCATCTAACCTGATAAATGTCTGCTTCGCTTTCAGCCTGCACTGTTCATTTTCAGATTGCTGCATTCTAGCTTTGCAGCTACTCAGTTATTTTCTCCTCATGCACCTATTCAAAGCACAAGGCAGGAATGCAAAAGTCATCCTCCTACAAACCTATAGGCAGAGCTATACATCTCTGGTGTCCCAGTGTTGCTTCTTATTACCCTGGCACATAAATCTCTGGAGGGTTACAGGGGAATTCAGGTGCCTGCTGTCCTCAGATATTTCCCAGAGTACCCAATAAAGGGATGGCACATCTCTGATATAAATATGTTTCCTGTGAACTTCGAAAGCAGCATAAAAAATGAGCCTAAAGTTATCACCAGGAATCAGAATGGCAGAATGCATTTGATGTGCAGGTAACTGAAAAGTCTTCAGAAGTGATGGCTTGGAGTGGTTAAGGAAGCTGACAGACCCCAAGATGGGACTTTTTTCTTCCTTCTCTATGAAAATGACGTTGATTGACTGGGCTTGGACTTGGCACAGAGCTGGCACAGAGAGCCCCACGAGCTCTGTGGTTCATAGGCAATTTTAACATGCTTAAAAATAGAAAACAAGCTCAAGAGCTGTTTGATACAAGCCATGACCCCTGAAAAATGAACTGCAGGTTTCCCCAGGGCCCGTGTGTGCCTGGAGGTGGACTCTCAGAAAATGGGCAACCATGAAGCTGGGGAGTTTCATCACCTTTGTGCTTTTGGAACATGTCAGAGGGTTGGAAAAATGGAGATGAGCCAAGAGACAGCAGCTCCCTGAGGGTTAACTGTGCTCAGAACCAGGAGGGGAGGAAGGTCCAAAGGTGTGACCCCACAGTGGTGCTCAGCAGGATCCTGCCCTGCTGTACATCAAGTGAGGACCCTGATAACATCTCCTGCAAGTTCAGGACACTAACATAATGCTTGTTCAAGCTCTGGAAGTGTGGCACAAATCCTGCCAAGCCTCCTGTCTGCCCCCACAGTCTGATCTGCCATATTGACCATACTTTACATCTGCAAGCATGAGCAAACGTAAAGGAAGAAGGGGTTTTTCCTTTAAAAACTTTAAAGTAAAGCTTTCAGGAATGGAACAGCTGTTGCAGGAGGCAGACAAAGCCCAGCCCTGTTCCTGGGGCAGGTACCCACAGCTGTCTGCACACACAGCCTTGGCTGACTCAGCCCAGCTGACCAGAAGCCCCAGTTCCCAGTGGCCAGCCTGTCCTTTGGACACGGTGCCAGCCCAGCTCCCTCCTGCCATCCCACCCCTCCAGCAGCACTGCCTGGGTTCACCATCCTCACCCCCAGCTCCCTCTGAGGTTTGGGCAGCAGGACAGACTCGTTTGATGACCTGCCTTGGGGGCTGAGCAAATGAGATTCATTAGGATATGCAAAAAGCTGAGAGCAAAGCAGCCCTATCTCCCTGTCTGAGCTCTGCTGATCTGATAAGGGCGAGCTGCTGCTCCAACATGTCTGCAGAGGAAGATCTGAGGCTTTCTTCTTCCCATGCATTCCCAGATAGTCATTGCAGCTAATAGACAAATAGGTCAGAATAAATAACAGCCCCCTGGTTTCCCCCAGCAGGGCAGTCTGGATGGCTTAAGTCGAGTGTTAATAAGAAACAAGGCTGCTGTAACAAGATGTCCTGATGCACTGCAAAGAATATGGAGCATAATGGCATCTTTCAGACATACTTTTCACTAAAAGCTTGTCATTACCCAGACAGAGGAGACAGCATCTGCATAGAGGAGCTGAGGAAAAGCAGCTTGAATGAAGTGATCCAAAAATGGAATCATCAAGTCACTGCGTTGTTGTATAAAAGAATACAAAAGCAGATTTTGCTGAAGTTCAGCATTTTCATAGCGGCACAACAGGCAAAGTAAAATTACTGTGTGGAGAGGGAGGGATGTTGGAGGTACAAACCTCTTCTCTTAGGGGGATCAAACACAGCCCTGTGGTGTAACCGGGTGATGGAGTAGACCCGTGCCAGCGTGTGTTTATTATCCTGATGTGGTTTTTAGATGGAAATTCTGCTTTGCCCCACAGAAACTGAGAGGGAAGGTCTGGGGGAAGAGGGATGCCAGAGCAGGAAGCAGGAAAAGCTCCTGGCTTCAGCTGGCAGTGCTTCACCTGAGCCCAGCCAGAGCAGGGCCACTGAAATATCGATTGTGGCTCCTTGGCTCTCTGACAACACATTTGGCCCCTGCGCTGGGGCAGCGAGCAGGAGCTGTGAGAGAGCAGCTGTTACTGAGAGCTCTCCTAAAGCAGGGCAGAGGGAAGAACCAGAGGTGGAAAATCTAAATTTAGCAGGCAGCAGTCGGGCTGTTTGCTCGGGCACGGCTCCACTCCCACCCAGTGAAGGATTTTCGGTAGCAACCATCACCATGGCACCACAGAGCCGCTGCTGTGCAGCGATTTTGCCAATCCCTGTGGGTTTACTGGAACACTCGTGACATTTTAGGTGCAGGGAAGGGGCAGGTGGGTGGGAGGGATGTTTCTTAAAGCACCAGATCCGGGAATCAAGGGAAAGCAACTGCAGCACTTCACATTTTCTCTGTAAGAAGCACGTAGTCCTCCTGGTTGCAGAGCTCAGGAGACTCAGAGCATCCTTGTCTGAGGGGAGGGAGGAGGTTCTTGCACTGTCCCCCTAATTTTGAGGGGAAGAAGGGCTGAACCACAGGATCTGAGCTCCTGGAATTGGCTGTTGAGAGACAGTTTCACTTCCTGCCTCCGACTGTCGCAATGTCCGGGTTGCCAGCAGCGAGAGCAAACATTTCTAATGTAATTTCCATGTTGATTTTTCAGCTGTGGCTCTTTTAACACCCTCTCCCCCTGGGCCTGTTCTGTTCTCTGTGCCTTTCCTGCTGCCCGTTCCCCGGCGATGACAAACCACAAAGTGTTTCCCAAGAGCCAGAAATCCTCACAGGAATCATCTGTTGCAAGTCCTGTCTGACAAAACCGTGTCAGAGCTTTGGGGACTTTCTCTCTATTTTTAATTGAGCGCATCTTTCCCTGGCATTTCCCCCTGCTGGCTCCTTCCATCCCTGCTAATACAGCAGATCTGGGATGGGAAGCAGTGTTCGTGCCAGGATGGGGAAGAGCTGTTGCTCCCACCTGGTTCCCTGCAAGGATTTTTATATAAAAGGTGCACACTCTCTCCCTTTATTCCTCCCGCGCAATCAGCACTCTTGATTTAGTCCCTTTCTTATCATGGCCTTACAGTATCACATCTTGGCTTGGTATTTAGTCTTCCAGAGGCTTGAAAGGGCAGCTTCTCCTTGAGTTTATCAGCTCAGATGGGGGACGCTGCTTGATGGTTTGCCAGGGAGCTTCTGTGCCATGCCTTTTATGTCTCGATCAAGTCAGGGCGTTCTATTTAATTAAAGAGATGGGGATACAAAAAGCTCCTCTTGGATAAAATCTGGGGGGGGAGAATGTGCTACTGCCTCAGAGGGGAAGGGGGGAAGGATTCCCAAAGCCAGCAGAGCCTGGTGAGAGCTGAGGGCAGGGTAGCACGGGGTGGTTTGACAGAAGGGGAGGCAGCCGCTCTGCCAGCAGAAGCCCGTGAGCAGAGAGCCATGGAGCACAAAATTAACACACTGGCTCATCAGGAAATGTTAATGTGGGCAAGGTGGGGAATTGCTTCATATGGGCAAACAATCTGTGCAGGAGGGATAAGCGCCATCAAAACCTGGTACAAATCTGGGCACGTTTCTCCAAAATCTGCCCTCTACCCTCAGCTTGAGGTTCGAGGCAGGAAACGCAAAGCCCTGACGAAGGTGTTAAATCCTTATGGCACAAAAACAACAAAACGTTTGGTTGAAATAGAGCAAAATTAAGGAATCCAACGGGGCTTTTCTAGAAATTATTAAGGCACTGCTACACAGGTCCCAGGAGGGGAACTTTGCAGCTTGGAGTAAGTGGTTTGGACAAGCTGATTTTCTTCAGAACAGTCCTAAACACAAATATTAACTGCTAATGAACTCATGTCCTCTATAAATGCTAGCTCTGCTTTCATCTGCCAACCTCTCCTGGAATTTAGCTTGTTCTCCCTGACCTCCACCATTCCCCGCTGCTCCCCTAATGGAGACCTGGGACCAGCTCCACCCGGCCACCACCTCCCCTCTTTTCCCATCACACAGGGCCTGTTTCCCTCTTTGGAATGATGGCAGGGAAGCCAAGATCCACATAACCTGATGCTGAACTTAGTCCCCTTCCATTTACAGCATGCCTGGGAGGAGCAGAAGGTCCAGTGTTATGGATGTTTGACAGAGAGACTCCAGTTTCAACATCCCAGATGAGCAACTGCTTTATAGCCTGCTCAAAGCCTGTCTGGATAGGGCCACAGGCAAGGTAATGCTCACAGAACTTTTCAGGAAGAAGGCCAGAAGAACATTAAAAAGTAATTGAAAGGCCTGGGGGGATCAGGGGAAGAGGAAGACAAGCTCAAAGAAACCAAGGAAAAAACCCGAGGCACGGCAGTGTGTGAGTGCACTTGTGTGAAAAGCCCTAAAAAAGAGTCATGGTGAAGAAAGCAAGGAAACTGCCTCTGAAAGGATCCTTTGAAATGGTAGCAGTGGCTGGGAAGCAGTAAATGGGAGGCACTAGGAAAAGGAAGGAGTTCAGCTGGAGGATGTGTCTCCAGATCCACCACAGCCTTGCCTCCCAAGTCAAAAAACACTTTAAGGAAAGGTGGAATGAATGTTACCAATGCAAAAACAACCCTAAAAATATTAAGAGCACACCTTAGGTAGCACTTATTGTATGAAAGGAATGCTTCCTCTTCATCCAGAGAGACTTCAGAATTACACAGATGGTTCAAACATATCTATAGTATTGGTAGTAATTTAGAAATCTCTCTGGAAGAAAACAAGGTTTTAGCCTTTTTTTTTTTATCTTTCTTCTAAATGGCAGCGAGCTGAATTTTAAGGTGGAGTGAGTTTATTTCTGTCGTGGCTGACGCAGAGAAAGCTCCATCACCCACAGATAACGGCAGATGGTGAGCCGTGCCCAAATCCATCAGGCACAGGCCTCAAGTGGAGGTTCAGAGCAGACTGAGGATGGCATTTCTCAACCAAGGGGCAGCCAGGATACAAAAATCCACGTGCTCCAAGCACCTCTGTGAGTGGCAGAGAAGCCTCTGAGCAGCCCAGGGGACAAAAGATGACACAGGGTAAGAAAATGTGGACTCAGTGGCTGACTGTGGGCTGGTTTCATCCCAACCCCTGCAAACCCACTGGTACATCATTAAGGTGGATGAGCATGGCTCAACAGAGCTGATAATCCTGTGCCCACGGTGCAGTTGCAGAGGGTAAAACATTTTCTGGAGGTGGTGGAAGGGACTCGGAGGCACCATATGGTCTCCTGCAGCCCTTGCTCTGCGCCCAGGCTCGTGCTCTCATGTGACACCCCATTAGCGAGTCACACGGAGCAGAAAGCAATTTTATGGCCAGATCCCGCTCTTAGAAGCTATGATGACTAAACTAGCTAATCAAATCAGCATAAATTTGCAAACACCGTTTTAGCAGCTGCGGCCGTAAATATCATCAGCAGAACGCGAGCGATCGCGAGCGAGCGCGCACGAGGAGTTGAGTAATGGGCTCCCAATGGGCGTCGCAGCCATCAGCCGCTGCCTGGCAACTTGGGGAGGGGGCCAGGGGGCCACGCTGGTGAGCCTGGAACAGCAGATGCAGCTATCACGACAAAGCAGCGAGAGCACACGCGCCAGAAAAGGAGAAAAAAGCAAAAATAAAAATCATTTACGGAGACAAACGAGCGTGGTGCGTGCCCCTATTCCCGCCCCGTGTGGAGGGATGCGTTTCAGCGTTCCCAAAGTGACTCATTTGGCATTTTCCAGGGACCTGCAAGAGGCTCCCTGCACACACGTTCCCGTTTTGTCAACAAGCCGTAAAAATAATCAGCCGAGGTGAAATTCGCTGCGAACACAGACACCGGGGCTAAATTTGTTTTTAATTTGTGCCAGCTCCCGCTAATGGGAGCTGGGCTGCGCTGAGCTCCCGGCACGAACAAAGGGGAGAGGGGAAAAGCTGCTGGGATGAGCAGCCTCCACCTCCCCTCTGGTGAGGAGCAGCAGCTCGTGGTCCCCGAGCAGATGGAGCAGGGCTGGAATGGGCACGGCTGGAGCGGAAGGACTGTCCCATGTCCCTGTGCCAAGGGCCCCCAGGAGCACGGCCAGCTCAGCCTCCAGCACAGGGAAGAGGCTTTTGGGGCTTAGAGAATTGAATGGACCTCCCTGCACCTGCCAGCAGGAATTTGGCTCAGACACATAGATATATTTGCAAAAAAAAAAAAAAAAAATTAAAAAAGCAGGGGAAAAAAGACCAGCAGTGAGGTCTTTTTGGTAGGCTGGTAAAAACACTTGGCTGGTATGGAGCATATCCTGGCCTGATGAGGATATCCAACCAGCTCGAGGTAAAACCCAGAGGGCAGGACAAACATTGTGCTGCATAAAGGCAAAGCAAGTTTGCTGGAATCATCAGAATCTCCTGGAGAAAAGGCCCAAATGTGGGGATGTTTACACAACAGTCATTACAGCTCACACCAATAAAGCAATGTCTAGCTGAGCTCTAAAGCCAGTCTGCAGCAGTGTAGAAACCAAAGTGAACAAGGAATGAGAGCATTTCCAAGTTTCCAAGGAGCTGGCAGCCCAGCCTGGGCTTCATCTTGCTGTTACCAGGAATGTTGCTTGGAGATTAAAATGTGGAGATACCCCAGGCTGCTGCTTTAAAGCTTCCTTACACCCAAATCATGGTTTGCTGTATTTTCTTGGTTATGGTGATTATCATTATTGTTATTATATTTCGCTTTCGAGCATTTACAGAAGACTGTGCTGTGCCCAGCAGAGGGGCAGCTTTTCTGAGCTCATAAATCAGGAGATTTGAAGATAGAGAACTCCCTGAGTAACTGGCAGATGTGGTGGACCAACACAAATGAACGTGATGGATTCACTGTGCTTAGAAAATGGAGCTAAAAGGGGAAAGGAAAAAAATCTCTTCCCTGGCCAAGAAGCAAAAGGGCAAGTGACAGAGCAGCTTGACATGCTGATGGAACACATCACAGGCAGGGGTGGTGCCAGGCGCTGGTTCCTCTGCTGACAGCAGCCTCAGTTCATGCCAGGAAAGCACAGTGTGCACGGAGCACCCCAGTAAATGTGTGGAAACAGCCATAACAAGAACAGAAAAAGACCAGAAACAAGCAGGGGATCAAGCTGCCTCCCATACCAGCACTCAGGTGTGTCCCTCAGCAGCTTTCCCCAGAGAAGGTCTGTGGTTTGCATTTGTTTTTTCACTTGTGCAGCATTTCCAATAACCTCTGTCCTCCTAAAGAGGAGTTTTCTAGCAGTGTCTCTCCACCAGAGCTGTTGGTTACCCACTGACCTGAAACACCCCAAAGCTTTGTGCTCACAGCTGGGAGTGAGATGGAGGGAGAAGAGCTGCATGTCTGGGTGCAGAAAAGGACTGTGGGCTGTCAGAACCGGGCTCAAGCTGCAAAACCAGCAGTGACATTTCTCCAGAACACAGACATAATTTGGAACAAAGGGATTGGTTGAGCTCAATCCCAAAATACACACCAAGGTCTCAGTCCAAGGCAGCACAGCCCCTGTGAGCCAGATCCATCATGAATAACCAGTTTCTCCTTAAAAAAACACACCCCAGTGACCAAAGCCAGGGTGGAGAATTACTGATAGAACCAGTACAAACTCTGGAACATGGTTTAAAGCCGTTTTTTTCAGGGTCCAGAAAATTCCAGCTCTCTCTTGCCTGTGTTTCACTGCAGCATCAGCCTCTTGCCTGCACTGTGGCTGGGGCCAGGGCCAGGAGGTGCCAGCTACTACAAAAGATTGCTCTCATGCTATTCCTGCTTTGATCCAAAACAAAACACGCTGGAAATTTTGGAAGAACATCTGTTCCCATCAAGCATCCAGCCCAAGCCTCCCAGACCCACGAGCTCTGGGTAATTCAGTGGAAAAGCGAGGGAACATCTCAATTGAGAGATGCAGAATTTTTGGCAGCATTTGCTGCTCTTTGCTGTGTACACAGAAAGCCTCTCCTTTGTGCACACAAGCAGCTCAGTTCAGGGCCTTTCAGGGAGAGTAAAAAAGAGCTGCCTTTCCCAAATGCATTTTTCCCTAAGAGACATAAACATGAAGGATATGTTCACCAATTTTGAGAACGCTCACACTGATTTTAATTGATTAACGGGCTCATTTGGAGGGGGGAAATTAGGATTGTTACTTGTTTCAGTGCAAAAGAGCATCCAGAGTCCCAGCCCAAGAGCTGCCACAAGGTCTCACGTGACAGGATCCTGCCCAGACTGCAGCCTCGGGTTCAGGAGATAACAAACCCTTTCTGTGGCTGCCTGTGCCTTCAGGCAGGGCATGACTTGGAGCAAGCCCACCCACAACAAGCAGCAGGTCTGTGAGGAGCAGCCCAGCCACGGGGCCATGTGATACCTCCCCCTTGCAGGGGTTTTGGAAAGCCAAGCATCCTCGAGCTGCACCAAGCTCGAGCTCCTCTCCAGCCAGACACCCCAGCCCTTTGAACCCTCCCCTGGCCCAGGAGTGGTGCCCAGCTGAATGAAGTGTGCAGGGACAGCTTTTGCTGGGATTCCAGGAGTCCCAAACTGCAGCTTTTGCTGGGATTCCAGAAGTCCCAAACTGCACGAGGTCTGGATGTTGCCGCCCTGCTGCAGAGACACGGCGCACAAAGCAGTAATTTGTGGTCTTAGCTTAGAGCTGAAATAGATACGACAAACAAAGCAAGAGGAAATCTACTGCAGTTCCCACTCTGGTGTGAAAGCACTGAAAAAATATTGAGGGAATCTCAGCTGGAGTGCAGCTCCAGGATGGCTGCAGTTACGGCATTGGCCACACGCTGTACAGCCAGAATCGCAGCCAGGCCGTGCAGGCAGATGGGGAATGAGCAGAGTAAAGCTGCCTCCATCCACCCTACCCCTGGAGCTGTGTCTGACGAGCAGTTTACAACCAGCACCCAAAGATAAACCTAAATTGGGTGACAGTTTACCACAAAATGCCATAAACCCTCACGGTTTAGGACAGGGCTGCACCGACCTTCTCCTTCCTCTCCACGAGGGGCTGAAGGCTGGAGCTGGGTCACCCTGGGACCAGGAGAAGGGGTTGGTGGGTCAGATCCCCCCATTTTCCACACCAAACCTCCTGTGAGGCCCGGCTGGTGGAGCAGGGTGGTCTCCTCTGCTCTCTGCCTGTTGCTGTGACCAGGGAGAACACGATGAGGGGGATTAATCCCGAATAAATCCCACTGGCAGAAAGAGGGGTTCCTGCAACATCCCCAATAGAGAGAGGTGCACACAGCAAAGGCATCTGCTTCACACTCCATATTTTCTCCCAGCAGCAGGAAAAAGGATTTCCTGTCACCCCCTAGATCATCAGAGCTTCTTGCCTGACTGTTTCAAGCACAGCTTTATTATCCCTCACATCAGTTTCTGGGGGCACTGTCCTTTCCTTGTAAGAGAATACCAGAGTTTGAAGTTCCACGTGTTGGGGTTTTTTGGTTGGTTTTTGTTTTCTGCATCCACTCTGGTTTTGTTTCATTTTTTTCCTGGGAGGGGAACCGGTGACATTTCAAAGCAGCACATTTGCTGTGTGGTCACTCAGAAAACATTGAGGTCCTGTCTCTGCACTTTCCCTCAGAAAACGCCTCCCGAGCTTGCGGCGCCACAAAAAAGAAAATCTGATTTCACAGCAGCACAAAGACACAAATTACTGCAAAGCAAGGCCGTGCAAAATAAAACCTACCATTAAATCCAAGAGGCTGAAATCAGGAGATCCCATCTCTGATTATCCCCGCTCCCCAACAGAAGCTTTGCCCAAGCTGGAGCTGCTGGGTCACGTCCATTATTTTCTCACACAAACCATTAACCCAAGCAGGATCACCCATGGGGCAGCCTGAGCACAAATGCAAAAGGCTTTGACACGGCACGGTTTTAATGCTCACACACAGCAATATCTTCTCACAACGGGGATGAGTGCCCAGGTATTGCTCTGGGCTGGGAAAGCATCTCAGAGCAGAGGCACAGAGGTTTCCATGTTTCCTGCCCACCCCTGCCTGTGCTTGGCACCTCTGGGGCTGAAGGCAGCCCACACTCCCATCTCACAGCCTCCCAAATTCAGGGCTGGGAGGATTTCAGCAGCACTGGAGCTGCAGGAGGGTGGATGCAGCGAGCTCAGGGAGTGGGACAGTCGTGCTTCGCTCAGGTTGCAAACAATAGGAGTAAAACCAACTTTGAGCACAAGCTCGTCTCCACCCAAAGCAAAGCCATATGCAGCCCGGCTCAGGAATGAGAACTATGCAGCCAGAGGTTTCCTCTAGTTATTGTTTTGGGTTTGGGCTGCAGTGGGCAGGGAGGGGAGGAACAAAAAACACAGAGGGTGCGGGAAAGGAGCCGAAACCCAGCAGAGCCACGAGGGCTCCAGCCTGACCCGGAGCCCTGGTTTCGGGGTAGGGCTGCAGGCAGGGATGCTCTGTGCATGATCCCCTCAGCCCCCACTGCTGCTGCTGCTGCCTCTGAGCTCAGCTGCACCTGCACAGCAGCTCGTGACACCTGTGCCTGTGTGACACTCATTGCTGTGTGACACTGTGCCTGTGTGACACCTGTGCTTGTGTGACACCACTGTCTGTGTGACACCCCTGTCTGTGTGACACCCACGGCTGTGTGACACCCGTGCTTGTGTGACACCCGTGCCTGTGTGACACCCACAGCTGTGTGACACCCACAGCTGTGTGACACCACTGTCTGTGTGACACCCACGGCTGTGTGACACCCGTGCCTGTGTGACACTCATTGCTGTGTGACACCCGTGCTTGTGTGACACCACTGTCTGTGTGACATCCCTGTCTGTGTGACACCACTGTCTGTGTGACATCCCTGTCTGTGTGACACCCGTGCCTGTGTGACACCCCTCTCTGTGTGACACCCACATGTGACACAGTTTGATTTGCACTGACACCCATCAATGTGGCACGTTCACTACGCAGCAGAGCAGACGTGGCAATGTCTCAACAGGAGCTGTATTAAAAAGATCAAACTCCAATAGAATTTTTTCCCCCACAAATTTATGCTGAGGAAGACCCCAGATTTTCAGCTTTCCGTTTTGATACAAAAGATGCCATCCAAAGCATGGGTGAGAGGTGCTATAATTTCTTTTCCCTTCTTGTCCAGATTCAGCCAACATTGTTCCAGCCCCATTTGCAGACGTTCTCCACTGCCCTGACTCCTTTCCAGACCTGCTGGGAACGCTGGCCTGTGGAGATTCGTGGACATTGACCTCTTAACTAATAAGCTTTGTGCAATTTGTGCCTAAAATCGGAGGTAAGGGATTGCAGTGTTACTGCCCAGCATTCCCTCCCAATATTCCCTGAGCACCCAGCAAGCACAGCAGTATTTCACCAGTGCTCCTCATCCCAGCTCCTGGCTTTTTTGGTGCAGATGAGAGATTCAGGGAGCCGTGGTTTTGTAAGTAAGCTGATTTTAGCTCAAACTGCCAAGGAAATGGGTATTTTCACTTTCTCCCTGCTCCTGTCCCTACCTTTTGTCCTTCTGTTGGCATGAGCATCAGCCAAGCCAGGGAACGGATCCAGCTGGAAGCTGTCTGCTTGTCTTTTCCCTTTCTGCTGGGTTAGTTTTCAGAAGGATCAGATTCCTAATCTGGCAGATCGCTCAAGAGCTGCTTTTGGCACCAGAGAGAACACATGACCCAACAGCAGGGACTGAGATCAGCTGAAACCAAGCCTAAACCCATGCCCACGGAGAACACCCGTGGCCCACCCTGTGCCCACCCAGGCAAAGATTCCCTGCCTGCACAGGAGGCTCTTTCCATGGTCCTGCTCTGCTTCCAGAGGGGAACAGGCATTTTTGGGTAATGGTGAGCTGTCACCTCCCCTCTCCACCTGCTCCACCTGCACGTCCCTTGCCACTGCTCTGCTGCCCTTTAGAAAAAGCCCAGGGCTGCACTCCAGCCTTCCAGTGTATCTTCCTTTAAGCAGCACCACACCACTAGGCAGGGATTGCTGTGCTCCTGGCCACTCGTGTTTTCACCACGAGCACGTGTAAGTTGGGTTTGTGCACGCCCGGGGCAGGTGTACGCCAGCACGGACCTAAAAATCCCCAAAATATTCTGGTTCCCACAGGCTGAAGGAATGGGCTGTGCTGCTGAGAGCATTACTAGCAAGCACAGGGTGTTTCTATGGCTACACCTTGCCTGGATTTCACTGCTGCTTTCAGCAACACATTCGCCCTGTCTGTCTGTCTGTCTCTCCCTCGCACACACAAACCAAACATCCCTTCTCTCCTCACTCAGCCCTCCCTCTCCACTCCAAATAACACCTCTGCTCTTCCTCCCACACACAGCTAAAAATTCAGCGTGGCTGTTTCTTGGGAGCCAGGAGAAGAGAGGGCAAAGATTCTGATCCAGCAATCCACAGCAATCTCCTGATCCTCCAGCCTCAATTACAGCAAAGCTGGACCTGGACACATCTACTGGAGATCTCTCAGGTCCCTTACACGGGCACAGAACCAAGAGCAGGCAGACATCTTAGCTGCTCCCAAAAATCTGGAGAACTGGCCTGCCAAGGGGGAATAAATAAGAAAATCTCTCCCAGGAAGGCTCAAATCAGGAGCCAGCAGGGCCCTGGCCCCAAGGTGACTTGTTGAAAGAAAGATCTGGGCTGGATGTTGGGGGAAATGCTAATGGCTGGGAGCAGCTCATGGCAGGCTGAATAAATCCCCTGCTCTCCACTCTGAAACACAATGGCACATGAATGACTAAGCAATCCTGATAACAATTCAATAGACAAATGTCAGCTTGCTTTGATTAAACATTACCTGTGGAGTTTCAGGGCAGCTAAAGACACATCAGCCTGTCTGTCTCCCCCCAGCCCGGGCAGAGAGACATTTATTTCACAACAACTACAACTGTTGGTTTTTTTTTTCCAAAGCAATTGGAACTCCTGTAACATCTGAACTAAGTCTAGATTTATGCAAGCAGAGCTGGGAAAATTTTAAAAAAAGCAAAATAGTCTCTCTCTGTTTTAAGACCTGAGTTTCACTTCTCTCTTGCTCCATCAGTTATCCCTTAATAAAATGGTCCAGTTTGGAAATACAGGTGGAACAGAGCCATGTCATTACCACATTTCCACATATATTCTTGAGGATTTGCAGTACTGAAATAAAACTCCTCTAGCACGGGGTTAGTCCAGAAAAACAGTTCAGTTTAGGAATGTGGCTGAAACATGCACCAACACTTTCATACGCTGCAGCTCCAACCCATTTTTAATTATTTCTATCTGTGCTGTAGGTCAGCCCTTTACCAAACAACAACCCCTCCTTTCATTTTTGCAGAGCACAGTTAGGTGAGCAGCTTTTGCCTTTCTGAAGCCCCCAAACCCAGCTGTGAGTGCTGAGAGGAGGAACCTCACCCTCACCCTGCTCCCCTGTCTCCAGTCAGTTGTGAAATGAGCTGCTCAGCCCTGCATCCGTAATGGGCACTGCAGTGCAGATGGCAAAAGCACAGCCACAACTCTGCTGTGCCTCTGCCAGGAGCCCTGGGTGATGCAGCAGAGCAGCTCGGAGAAGTGAGCAGAGGAAGAGAGGCTGCTCCTCCCGAGGCATTTTCACCTTCCTGTCCCTACAAGAGGCTATTTGGTGTCACTATAGCACAGAACGATGGCCAGGGGATCCTGAGTGAAATCCTCTGCACTGCAGGCTGTGGGACTGGGGATTCCACCCTGGGATCAGTGCTGGGCTGTGTTTCAGTGATGCTCATTGCCTTGGAGCTGGGAGAACACAAGAATCTCCCACCCCTCTGCTGCACAGATCTCTTGGTCACTAAGAAGGAAAATAGACCCTTGCAAATATCCTCAGTCACCACCAGTCCCAGGGGCCTCATACTGCCCTTGACCTCAGTCTAGAACAGTGAGTGAGAATGTTATTTCTCTAATTTCACTCTCAACTGTGTCCCTTAGCTGCTTTCCTTTCTCCTGGGCTGGGAATGAGCCTGTGGGAGCAATCTGCCCTTGTGCAGGGTAGGTCTGTGAATTTGGGCTATTCCTTGGGTTGTGACAATTGGCAGATGCTGCATCCTGCAGGCAGAGGCCTCACAGGAGATATCCACACTGAGTACCTACAAAAACTCACAGGGACAAAACCCACTCGTTTGTGTGTGGGCACACACACAGCAAATAACTACAAGTCAGGAGAGTCCTGCTTGCCCCTGGCTGCAAAGGGGAATTCTCAGCTGATCTTTGCAGCTCCCATTCGAGAGCACAAAGCCATCTGCAAAATCACCAGGCTGGCCCTTGCAGCTTTGCTGTTTTCAGTATTCTTTGAGAGTTCCCTCTGATTTGCTTTATTAGAGAAACCTACTCAAAGGAATTTGTGTGCATGCTCAGCTTGATTTGTGAACTCCAACAGGAGGGGCAGCCAGTAAAATTAATGAGGTTCTGGGCAAATGATTGCCCATGCAGACCCACAGACATAAAGCATTAACTGACTGTCTAATTAACAAAGGCCACGTGCCCGATTAAGCATGCAAATGCTGCTGCTGCTGCACACATATTGACACACATTAATGTCTCAGTGAGGATGCATTTGCAAGTGTCTGCTTGGCACGATGATGGAGCACGCAGCCTGCTTCCATAAACACTTGTCAGGATGCAGGATATACATCCACCAAATAATCTGCTGCCCGTTTTCTGTAAGGAGCACGAATTCCTTCTGGGAAGCAGCACAGCAGGTGCCCGGGCCCATGCAGGCACTGCCTAAAAGCCACATTCTACGAGGGGGCCAACCAAGGACAAAGTGGCCTTGGGAGAAAAGTTTGAACTGCTTTTCAGTGGTTTTGTCATGCAAGTGAAGGGTGATTTCACGTTCCAGTGTCTGTGCTGGGTGATAAGGGGTCAGGGGCACACGGCCCCTGCTGTGTCCTTATCACACAACACCCTCTAGGTCCTCATCTCCTCCCTGGTTAAAGCTCAGGGTTTGTGGGTTTTTTTAATTAATCACCATATATATTTTTTTTTAAAGAGAGAAAAACAGTCTAGAACATCCAACAGAGGAGGCAGAAAGAGCCATGTCTAGGAGGGGGTTACAGTGCAGGACACCTGCTCTCCATCAGCTCACATAACTCACTTAGTGCTGCCAGATCACATTTTGGGACATGGATATGAGCTGGCAAGGCCAGGAAGGCAAAATTCTGGAAAGCTCCTGGCAATTTCTGGTGCCAGAGGAGAAATTTTGGCACCAGTTGCTGTCATGGAACAGGGTCAGAGCAGCAGCCAACCCACAAAGGGAATTCCTGGGAATGCCACGGAGTGCAGGGGAGCTACAGAGGTTCCTGCTCTGTGATGGGATTGAACTTCTCCTCACCTCAGAGCCTGAATATCCAGACTCTGCCCTGTCCCCTGTCTGCTCCCTGCAGCAGGAATTGCACACCTGAGCCTTGGCACTTGCTGAGCTCAAGCTCAGGGTGCCCCCCAAGCCCAGGCTCAGCCCCACTCCCACTAAATTCTCAGAAATTCCCATTTCTCCAAGGAGGCAGGGAGGCCAAGGGGGCTGTTAGAATAACTGGTTATGCCTGTGATGTGTTTCCTTGCTGCTGGAAGGTTTCCAAAGACATTTCAGGTGCTGATGAGACCTTCCAGCACATCCATTTAGAGTCTGCAGTTTCCCTTCCTTCCTGCATTATTTACCACACAACCCCGAGCTGCTTAAAAGAGTCTTTCAAGCTATTTTCTGAATCATCCTTCCCTCCCTTTGCTGCTTCATGTAATAATCTCTCTGAAATCTATTTTGGGAGTGGCATTTTGCAGCAGAGGCTTGTTTTGTTGCTTTTTTCCCCCAACTGTTCTGTTGCAGATACAGAAAGTTGCTGGCAAGGACAGGGCTTACAGCTCCTGTGTCCTGAGGCTTTGCCCTGCTCCTCTGTCCTCTCTGGAACGGGGATGTGGAGGCTCAGAATGACAGGAGCAAGGCTGTGCCCATTAATTTGCTCCTGCAGAGCTGCTCCTGGTGATCAGAGCTGCAGGCAAGGGCTTTTTGCAGAGCTGTGTGAGGATGGCAGCTCACATTGATTTCTCAGAGCCAGGTCCTCGATAAAGGTTTGGATTCCTTAATTATTCTGGTGTTGTGCAGAGCATCTCAGCAGCCTGGTGAAAAGGAGGTTGGACATTGCCAGGAGCTGGGTTACAGAACAAAAATAACATAAGGGTGGGGGGGGGGCTATATTTTGAGCTGGACAAATTGGAAAAACTGGAAACTTTTTTTTCAGAAACAACCAGAAATCTTGAAAAATACCTCAGACCTTACCCTGGAACCAAAGGCATATTTTGCATCAGAGAGGCTACACTTAATTTGCTACCTCAACTCAGTTTGTGAGCCACCCAACATTCATGTTAGATTAATATTTGCAATTCAGCTGCCCTGCTGTCACCCTGAGAGCATCTGACCGGGAAGTGACTGCACTTCCACACCACAGGTTCAAAGCCAAAGTGCTGCGCTTGCTTCAGCAGTTTTTGGCAAAGTTCAGTGCAGTTCTCAGCTTTGAAGCATAATTGCCCAGCTACAGCAGTGACTCTGGTCCCCAAAGGCCGAGAGGGGAGAGGGAGGAAGGAGGGAGGACAGCTGAGAATTGCACGTTTCACATGTGGGATACAGCTATTACTTCTTGGAGGCTTATTTCTGGAAAACTGGAGAGCTAAAACAAGAAAGCAAATCTAAAATGAAAGATTACACTCGAAAGCACACACACCCAGACACCATGGCAGGCAAGAGCTGGGGGACCTGTGTAATCACAGCTATAATGATTCTATAATTCCACATCCAAACATAATTAGTCGAGGTACGTTCTTTGACAGCTAGAGATTTGCAAAATTAGGGTCAAGCAGGTTCATCTTTTTAATTGTTCTCATTTCCCTCCTCTGTGTTGTTTCTTGTCACTTTACAGGCTCCTCCCTGGGCTATGGGGATTTTTGAAGGAATTTTGAACGAGTTAGAGATGGGACTGCTGAGTTTTTAGATGATGCAGTTTGTTTTTCTTATCTTCTGTACAGACAGGAAGGGTGAGTTTGGCTCACATCTTTACTGCATGGTTCAGAGGGTCACAAGACCCCTAGTTACAGGACCTTTTAAGGATTTATTGACTAATAAAACACTGCTAACAAGGATATTTATGTTTTTGATCTAATCTTTAAATATTTTGTCTTCTGGATTCATGTTACAGTGTAAGCTTTCTTAGTCAATTATGTTATGATACACAAACTTACAGTACTGCATTCTAAACTCCTTGTTTACCTTTGTAACTACTTTTATGTTTTCTATATCTTAAATTCTAAAACTCTAAATTTTCTTCTTCTTAACTTAACATTCTCTGCTTTAAACTATAAATCCACATTTTCACTTCTAGCACCTAAGTTTGGAAGCTTTTTCTAAGGTTTCAGATCAAATCCTGTATTTAACTCTAAGCTTTGGCTTACAGGCTCAAAGTTCTGAGAATTCCCTGTGTTTCAGATTCCAGCACTGGGCCAAATGCATCCCTGGGGTAACCCCCTTTTAAAAAGTGCCCCCCAGAGCTGGCCCTTTGTACCCTGGAAGCAGCAGGGCAGCAAACAGCTCTGCCTGCCTGGCCTGTGTGTGCAGCTTGCCAGCCCTAAGAACCCAGTTCCCTGGGGGAAAAGAAATAAAAATCCAGCTGTAGGTTGCTCTCTGCTTCACACCTTATTGCTGTCAGCAGCAGCAGCAGCAGAGGGAAGGAACCAGCTGAATTCCAGCAAGATCAGTGCCCGCAGTTTGGGGTGGCAGCAGGGTGTGCAAGGATGTGCAGCCAGATTCCATTCTCTGCTTGGATCCCAAACCAGCCAGGATGGGAAGTTTGCAGTGTTCAGACATCCCATAAACTGGTCTCTCTCAAAGGTGATGCTGCCTTGGTTTGGGCAATCATTGTTGATTTGCTCGCTCTGTATTTAATGATGACTCTCGTTTATCTGTATCACCCACAGCCTATCAATAGTTCCTGTGATTGCCCAAAACATTCACAACTGACACTTGGGGGAGAAATCCTTCCCTGGGAGGGTGGGCAGGTCCTGGCACAGGTGCCCAGAGCAGCTGTGGCTGCCCCTGGATCTCTGGCAGTGCCCAAGGCCAGGCTGGACAGGGCTTGGAGGCACCTGGGTCGGGTGTCCCTGCCCATGGCAGAGGGGAAACAGATTATCTTAAAGGTCCCATCCAACCCAAAGCATTCCATGATTATTTATCCCTGGGAAAAACAGAGCCCAGCTCTGTTAATGAACAAATCCCCAGGCAGGAGTCACAGCCCAGTTTGAGGCCAGTGGAGCTCAATTTCCTGGCCAGGAATGCAGCTCCAGCTTTGCATGGAAAGAGCCAAGGACAGCAAAGCCAAGAGTCCCAAAGAAGCAGAAAAAAAACCCCAAAGCTGTGTCTGGTCAGCAGCATGTGTGCACCCAGGCACCCAAACACCACAGCTGGGGATTCACATGGGCATCAAAGGGTGCACACACCCCCAGGTACAAATTCTCTGTGCCCTTCACCCCACACAAGCCCCTGCACTGATTTCAAACTGTGCCCCGTGCTCTGGGATGGCCCTGCTGGGGCACAGAGGTGGCACCAGTGACACACTCTGCTCCCTTCCAGCCTGGCCCATCCTGGGATTCTCTCAGAGGGATTTCCTCATCCCAAACCAGCAGATCCCAGAGCTCAGTGCCACCAGCCCTGGGAGCCCAGAGGCAGCAATGCCAGGCTGTTTGCTAGGCTGCTGAGGGACAGTATTACCTGCTCCACTAACACAGGTGAGGAGCCACCCACTGACATCCCCTTTTACAGGGCAACACAGAAACCCCATTAAAATAGAATCTAGGGTGCCAGGGGACAAGCTGAAAAGACAATGTTCTGCCTGCCAGCAAAGGCAACAGAGTCTAGGGGGGAAAAAATGTAAAAAAAAAAGTCACATTCTAGCATCTGCAGCCCCAGTGAGGACACCTGAAGTCTGCACTTATGGCTGCTCCTGTGGGACAGCCCTGCCTGCTCAGGAGGGCAAATGCCAGAGTCTGCATCTCATTCTCCAGGCTGGGGCTCAGCAGGCAGGGCTGGGTGAGGCTGACACTCCCCAGTGCTGCATGGGGGGACAGTTTGGCAGCATCAGCACTCGGGCTGGCCTTTACCCCTCACAGATGTTGCTGTGCTGAGGATGAGGAGGTGTTTATTTTGCAGGATGATGGTGTCTTGGCCTGTGGCACTCAGCCAAGCAGCCCAAGGTCAGCTCTGCACACACTGTGGGGTTTCTTTGGCATCTCTCCCGAGCAGCTTTCTTGGTTGCAGCCCTGGTGGGGAAGGAGGGGAATCCCCCAAATCTGCAATGCCCAGGCTCTGCACAGCCCAAGGCAGTGACACTGGAGCTCCTCAGAGCTCTCTGCCCAGATGGCAGCTGCGGATCAGACACTTTAGGTGCAATAAAAGAGAAAATCTCATCTTATTGTTCTCACTCATCCTCTTGCCATAACACCAGTTATCTCCACTGATCCCACTTCAGGTGCCACTAGACTGGGGTGGGTGCACTGAAGTGCTCTGAGCAAAGCCTGGGGAGAGAATCTCTGAGATATTCTCCTCTCCAAGTGTGCTACAAAGCCAGAAAATACTTCCTTGGTAGGGGCCAAACCTTTGTCACTTGCCTCTGTGTCAGTGTAGAGTAAGTGTGCCCAAGTCAATCACATTAATTCCTAGAACTGTCAGCTCACCATTTGAAAACTTTCTCAGTATCCAGAATTAACAGCTCTTGTGATTTCCAGAGGTGCAGATGAAATCAGAACCTGGCTTAATTTTAATGTAGAGAGCAAAGGAGGATCAAAAAAAGCCTTGGCACTTCTCTGCCTTCATGGAAAAGCTCTGGAGGTTGACTGTTCCTAGGTTTGGGGACATTTTAGAGGGACATGGCTTCAAGTGACAGCTTTCCATCTGCACTGCACTTTTACACACACTCATTGTTCCCAAACCAGAACACGTGGAGCTCCTGAATGAACACACAGGTTCCTGTTTGCTCATTTTAAACTCTGCATTAAGCAGCATTCCCCAAGATCTGCAACTGCACCAGTTATTGATAAAATCAGCTCTCAGACTCCAAGTTTGTCTCAGTCTGTGATGACCTGATGCAGGGATCACTAAGGAGACAGACCCAGAAATCTTCACCCCGAGAGCCAAATTCTCTGCATTTTAACAATGGAAAACACAAATACTGCAGGAAATACTGGAAAAAAAAGCACCTTGTTACTCCAGAAAAGTGAAAATACTTTAAAATGCAAATTGGCTTTATGTACTTTTGAACTGGAATATATCCTCACCTTCAAATCCACCCTCCCTCCCTCCTCCCTGAGCTTCAGCGGGGATTAATAGTCCTGTATGCCAGGAGAGTTCAAACACTATTTTTAATCACATTTTACAACCACACTGTCCCAAATGCTTTGCATGACAAAGCAGCCGAGGGAGCGCAGCGAGAGAAATTCGTGCCTCGGATCCAAAACCCTCTCAGGATCCCAAAGGGCAGAGAGGAAACGGGGCTGGAGCAGAGCTGGAGAGGCTGCCAAGGTGCAGAGCAAGCAGGGAATGCTCGGTGGGATGGGTCCAGCTGCAGCAGCTCAGGCTGGGGCACAGGGAGGGCACTCGAGGACACTGCAGAGCTCCGAGCTGAACTTTCTGTTCCCGCTGCCTCTTTTGGAGAGTGTCCTGGGGATGCCTCCCCTTGGGAATCTGCCTGCTGGAGGAGCTTACAGAGCTGCCCAGGCTGCTGCAGGGTGACAGTGGCACATAGGCATGCTGTGACACCACAGCTTTATATGGCACTGCCAGGCCCTGCTGGGGATTTGCAGCCCCAGGGCCCTTGGTTGCCCACTGCAGTAGCCACTCAGCACATCTGAAATGTTTCCAGGTCTGTTCCGTGTGTGTTGCTCAATTCTGCTCCACTCTGCTACCTCCCTTTGAATCTGGGTAGAGCTCAGCCAGAAAAGAAGCCTCACATGCTTTGCCCAAATCTGTTCAGGGGTCGCAGAGGTCGTTCCAAGAGTGAGTGAATATTAACACACTGCCTCTCAAGGCAGCCTGCACAGTCAGTGTGTCAGACCTGGGAAACCTCCCCTTCTCCTGCATTCAAGGTGGTGTGGGCAGGCTGGAGCAGGGAGGAGGTGGAAGCACAAGTCTGGGACAGCCTGGGGTCCTGCAGAGTTCCCCAGGCACTGCACCAGGGCTGCAGCCTGGGACAGACTTACAGACATGCACCGAGGGTCCACGAGGCCCAGCCACAGGGGGATAATAGAAATACAAATATTTGCCTCCCATCAAACCCAGCTAATCAGATTTATAACATTTTAACCCTGATAGTCCCTAACTCCAAGCCTCTGGCAGGGGAGTCAGAACCCACATGTGTTTGTCACCTTTGCCATGGCAGCACAGGGAAAGTTTCTGGCCCAGTGCTCCCCTCCAAGAGCTCTGCCCTTCTCCCCATGCTCCCAAATTCCATTTTTGAGTGATGAGTCCAGGCTCAGGAATTCCTGCAGCTCTTTTCTGTGTGCTGGGGCCTGTCCTCCATGCAGGAGGAGTTTTTGCTGTGTTCCTTTTCCAGAAAGGAGCTAAGAGCAATCAGCCTGTTCCTTGGAAAAGGGCAGGGGTGTCTGTGCAGTCAGCCAGCAGTGACCCGAGCTCGGGAGGATGGCAAGGAGGACAATGACACTTCTGTGCTGCTCATCACCTCACCAGAAACAAACTGGCATTAACCTCACCCTTAGGTGGGACAGATATAAATGCCAGGACACAGAGATGGTGAGGGCTGTTTGCAGTGGGAATGTCAGAGCATCCCAGCCCTGCTGGATGCACAAACTCAGCCCTGCAGAGGGGTCTGACCCTTCTCCCCCTGCTGTGCTCCATCAGCAAACCCTGCTCCTCAGCCTCATTAAACCTTCCTAAACTGATAAATCTGCCTCTAAGTAAAGGCCTCTGAGGAGGTTTCAGGCTGAGGAAGAAGGATTTCAGAGCCCTGTGCTCAGATAAGCAACCTGTGCTGGATCCTAACTAGAACATTTCCTGGGCACCCTCTCAGTAATTATTATATAAGAAAGAGTTTCGTGTGAGATTAAGTTCCTGCATTTTTTGTACTGCACAGACAAAGTACAAGGCAGGCAAGGAAACAGAGGAGCTTCAGAACTGTCTCATGTTAACTCACACATGACTGCTATTGCTGCTCAGCTCTCAACTTGCACAACACAAACCTGAAGCCAGAATTCCCCACACACCCAATTCTTCCACGAGCTTCTCAACGCAGGGAATGCAGGATTGGGCAGCATCACGCAGGGCCAGCGTCCTTGCCCTGCTCTCATTGCTGGGGACCCCTGGAAAGGCTCAGGCTGGAACCTGGGGCTGTACTGAAGCAGATCCTGTTGCCCATGAAAACAGGCTGCCCACACTGCTTTGTTTTTGCAGGGTTGCTAGGGAGCACTGTTACTATTATTGATTTTTGTAAGGCCTCTGAACCACTTATCAAAACAAGTTATTCCACACGCACCACAGGGAACGAAGCCTGGTTCCCTGCAGCTCTGTGCCCTCCATCCCTGAACTTTAATTCCCAGTGCAATGGCCTCTGCCTGTCCCAAAAGCCAGGATCTCCCTCCCACATCTCTCTTGTGCTTGGCAGAGCAAGAGGGAGCAGAAGCAAGAGCTGGGTCACCACTCCAAACTTGTTTATTGGCTGGCTGGGAGCTACAAACAGTGGCTGGTTTCTAAATTTGGCTTATTTCACTCTCACTGGGGGATTAATATTGGACTTGCTCTGCTCTCCAGTCATCAGCTTGCATAAAATTTGTAAGAACTCGTTCTCTCTGCGATTTGATGAATTTAGCTGAAAATTTGCCAAAAGCTTTTTCTGAGAGGAAGAGGGGGCAGTGGATGGGGAAGAGGTCAGGCTGCAGAGTGTGGAAATCAGGCTGGAAGCACAGACAGTAAAGAACTACCTCAATTTTGCAACAAATACTCAGGGAAAGCCCCAGAGCTGCTCATAAAGTCCCAGATACTCAGCATCACACTTGTACTGCCTCTGCTAATGGTTCTTCTGACACAGACTATTTACTGAACACACCTTGGCTCTGGCAAGTGCCTGTCAGAACAGTGATGTGATGAATATTCACACGTCAGGACATTGCTATTTTCATGACATAGATGCCATTAAAATACCAGGGTCCAGAGTGCAAATGGGAAAGGCCAGACAAAGCCAAGCCTTGGAGCTGGCCACTTGTTAATGGCAGCTTTGCACTTTTTGTATCAGACAGCAGAGGTAAGGAGCCTTCACTTCCTCAAGTTCTTCTATTAAAGAATTTTTTTGAGGGAAAATTTCTCCTGGTTGCTAACAAACACTGAGCTGCACCAGCCTTAGCAACACAGGGAGAGTGTAGGTGTGAGGCACCTGTGAGCACACAGCAAGTGTGTGTTTGTGTGTGTGTCCTGACAAGGATTTCTGCACAGGATCTGCTCCTCTGCAGCACAGCCTGTGAGTAAATGTGGAAGGCAGCACTCCAGGAGGGAGCAGGGCTGTGCAAACATCTCAATCTCACACACTGCAGAGGTGGGCAGGGACCTCTGGACATCGTTTGTTCAGGCAAGGCCACCCAGAGCCAGGAGTCCAAGACCATGTCCAGGCAGCTGCTCAGGATCTCCAAGGATGCAGAGTCTTCAGACTCTTTGGGCAGCTTGTTCCAGTGCTTTACAGTGCTCCCTTCAGTTATTGGCACAAAGCAGAATGGAACAGAATCATTTTGGTTGGAAAAGCCCTGCCAGCCCATCGAGTCCAAGCTGTGATCCCACCTTGTCCCCAGCCCAGAGCATCCAGTGCCACCTTCAGCCCTTCCTGGGACACTCCAAACTTCCCTTGGCAGTTCCAGTGCCTGAGCACCCTTTCCATGGGGAAATTCCTGCTGATGTCCACCCTGAGCCTGTCCTGGCCCAGCCTGAGGCTGTTCTCTCTCATCCTGGATGCCCTCCTGGCTGTCCCCTCCTGTCAGGAGCTGTGCAGAGCCACAGGGTGCCCCCTGAACCTCCTTTTCTCCAGGCTGAGCCCCTTCCCAGCTCCCTCAATGATGAGATCCCCTCTGAGTGTCTTTTTCCCACACAGAACAATCCAAGCTCTCAGCTCCTCCTCACAGGAGAGATGCTCCAGTCCTTCAGTCACCTTGGTGACCCCTCACTGCACTCCCTCCAGCAGCTCCACCTCTCCCTGCTCCTGGGGAGCCCAGCACTGAGCACAGTACTCCAGACATGCTTAGGAGCACAATCCAGAGCTCCTAAGAGCTGTTGAGGGAGACAGCACCACCAGCAGAGTGATGGGAATTGGGTTTTGTGAATACATTTTTCCTAAATCTGGAGACTTCCTTTTCCTTGCCTTCCTCCTCTGATGTGACTCTGGGATGAACAGCCTCACGTGAGCAGGAAATTGGTGACAAGGAAAAGGAACCAGGGCCTGGAAATGCCCTGACCCTACAGAGCAGGGCTGTGCACCATTCCCAGGCTCTGCAGGCAGGACTGAGGCAAGCAAGGACACAGCAACAGCTCCTAGATCAGAATCTCAAAGAGGTCTTCAAACATTTCTACAGATCAACAACAAGAAGAGTTTCATCTCGTGTGAACAGCTCCCTCCCCAGAGTCCCACCACGTTCAGCAGCACTCTGTTTATACTGAAGAAGGTTTTTATTGACTCTTTTCTCTCAAATCATTGATAAGCTCCTCCTGCTGCCCCACTTTGATCAGCCTCTACCCCAGTTGTGCCCAAGGTCTGGTCTAGTTCCAGCCCATCTCATTATCTCAAGCACCAGGAGCAGGTGGTGTTTACAGGACTTGGATTTCTGCACAAACAACACAAATCTGGAGGCCACCCTGGGAAACAAAACTCCTTCAGGACAAACGCAGCTGAATTTCTTTATACATCCCTTTGCTGTATTCCTATCCCATTTCTTTTTCCTTCTGCTTTCCCTTTCTTTCTCTCCTTTCTTGTTGTCTTTTCCCCTGTGAAGGACAGGGTCAGCATTCATTGAAATCAGGGATAAAACTTCCACACCCTTTGGAACCTTTCAAGCCTTCTGCCCTCTTCTCCCTGGGCAGAAAAATCACCTCAGTGAGTGCCCAGGGATGGGGAGATCATTAAACCAGAGAACAAAATAAAGACCATGAGAGATGCTAGGCCCATCTCCCTGGCCAAGTTCAGACTTTTTTCCCCAGAGCTAAAAAAGTGAGGACTGTGTTATGCCAGGGTGGATTCAGGGAGTTGTGGAGAGTGAGAAGATCCCCCCTGAGCCCCCTTTTCTCCAGGCTGAGCCTCCTCAGCTGCTCCTCCTAGCCCTGACTCCTAATTCAGAGTTCATTCCTCATTTCAGTGGTTGAAGCTCCCCCTCTCACAGACGCTTGTAGTTTGTGTCCCACCACACCCCATCCAGACCCAAACCCTGAACTTAAACCCAGTTCTGCTTCCCAGCTGCTGCCAGGATCTGCCAAGCTTTCCATTCAGCCATGCCCAGCTGGAGATGGGCTCTGTGCTAAGCACTGTGGGAAGCTGCAACAGAACAAAATGGGCTACAAGGCTGTCGGACTTACTTTTCCCTCCTTACATTAACTAATTAGCTTTCTTCCTCATTAAAGTCCCTTCAAGCATATCAATTACCCAGCTCTGGTGGCAAGGACGCTTCAATAGCCCCGGGTGCAATCAGATGAGTTGGAATTCAGCACGGCAGACCAACAGGGTTGGGTTGGGTTACCCGTGTGTCAGCACAAGGGCATTATTCTCCTGACCTCCCCCTTGCAACAGGAGCTGAATGGTGGCCGGGAGAGGGCAGAGGAAATGCCAGCAGAACAGCACAATAAGCATCTCCCAAGGAGCTGCAAGGGGAAACCAGGGCTGTGACAAAAGGCCAGAGAAGTATCCAAGCGTTGGTCTAAAATTAGGACAGCCTAAAGCTTGGCCTCGCTCTTCTTTTGTTTCTGTCTGATGGGAGCAGCTTTGCAATCCGTGTCTGGGTTGGAACAATTCCACCCCTCCCCTGCAGGAAAAACGGTGAAGAAGAGGGATGTGCCTGGGCTGTGCCCTGCTCTCAGCACTCACCCACACCAGACCTGTCTTCCCCAGCAGCTCAGCACAGCAGCTTTCCCTAGGAAAATTTCACATCCGTTTGTTGTTCCAAACCGCTTTGTCACAGCAGCATCTCCTTCATGCCCTGCTGCTTTCCCTGCTCCTTGGCCTTGCCCTGCGCCTGAGCTGGCCGCTCCCCATCTGCCAGAGGCTGCCACAGCCCTCAAATGCAAACCATTCCACGGGCACCAACAAAGGCCAGGAGCAGCCCTGACACCGAATCTGCTCGCCCCAAACCCTGGTTCAGCTGGCTACGGGCACTGCTGGCTGCAGCTGAATACTTAAAAGCACCCAGACAATAAGAATGCATTAAACTTTTATCTCCAGCGCTCCAGCTACAATAAGCAATCAAAGAAATTGCCACTCTCCCAGGGCTCCCGATTGCCTAAAGGAAACCAACTTTTGTCTGGGCGTGGGGATGTGTGTGT
The DNA here is from genome assembly GCA_013397155.1 of Irena cyanogastra. Lineage (NCBI taxonomy): Eukaryota > Metazoa > Chordata > Aves > Passeriformes > Irenidae > Irena > Irena cyanogastra. The sequence continues at coordinate 200,186 of VWZV01007126.1, read as the reverse complement.
GTGTGAGAGAGAGGAGAGATGGATAAAAGGATCTCAAATACCAGCTGCAGTGTTTGGCTACTTTGCATTAGGCAAATGATGAGCTCTGAGCACAGCACAAAGCTCGGTGCTGTGCACTCACACACAGGGAAGAAGAAATAAGACATTTTTCACTCCAAAGATTTCATGATCAAGCCCAGTTTTTGGGCGTTTTGGGTTTTTTTCCCCTCAAATGGGAGCTTTGTAGGAGACAATTACCAGCCTAAAATTCCTTCCACAGTCACACTGTGAAAAAAACCCCTTTGCACAAAGATGTTTTTCCCATTATCCAAATGGTGGATGTCACTACAGGCAGGTGCAACTCACCTTTCCATGAGTGGCTGCAATAGCAGGATTATCAAATCACGTTACAGTTTCTAAAACTACAACAAACTGATGGAAAAGCTCTCATAAGAATTACACGTGTTCCTTTTCACTTTGCTCTCTGGCCATTTAATGATGTGGAAATTTTATTTCTCATGAAATATCCACAAACTGGCCACTTTCCTCATGAAATATGCATGAATTATAGAATTCCTTATGCTCCTGAGAAAATAAACCACTTTAATCGGAGAAAATTTTCCATTTTATAATATTATAATGATTTCTTTTTCTTTTTTGACTCAGAACCGGGGTGGTTTCAGAAAAGGTGGCGCTTGGCATGAGCCAGCCTTTTCATGTGAAGGGAAAAACTGTTACAAAATAAAAATAGATTTAAAAAAACACACCAAAAAAAAAACCCAAGAGCTGATATAGATAATTTCAAAACAAATCTTTGCTTTTCAAACATTGTCTTCTTGTTTATTTTCCCACAATCCTTTAATGGGCAAAAATCCCTGGTAAGAAATCATAGTATTGAAATAACTTTGTTTTCAACCCACTTTGTTTCTTGATTTCCCATTTCTCTGTGGATGTTTTCCTTGTCCTGCAGATAAAACCATGTGAGCAGGAACGAGGTATTTGTTCCAGGAACTACAACACCAATTTTCTCCTTTTGATTTTAATACAGCTCTAGGAAAAAACTAAAATTCCCCCATGTGCACGATTGTCTCACTCACAACAGCACCTCCCAGCAAAGGATCTGCACGAGCTTTTCCAAGGAGAAGTGTGATGATTTACAGTCTGTTAAAAATACACTTCACAGCATATTAAAAATAACCTTTTGGAGAAGTCCTTGATGTTCAAAGCATGGCTGGATGGAGGTCTGAGCACCCTGGGACAGTGGAATTGTGGAATTGGACAGTGGAATTGTCCCTGCCATGGCAGGAGTGGGACTGGATGAGCTTTAAGGTCCCTTCCAACCCAAACCATTGCATGGAAATAACTTTTATGCCTTTAGAGCTTTAAAAATTTGCTGGTATCTCCCCCCAGTCTGGGATTTCTGCAGCAGCTTGGGCTGTTTCACGCACACCTTTCCTTCACATTCTTTCATGGTTTTCCACTTCCAGAAAGACATCAAACTAACATCCTCTCACCCCACCCCCAAAATATCAAGGGGATGGTTTAAAATCAGAGGCAGAGAAACATTTCCCTGTGCAAATGGAGCAGCTGTGTGAAAAAGGAGAGTGTCTCCTTCTCAGGGTGGGAAGGGATGAGGAGGGAAGGACAAACAAGCCTCAGGAAGGAGATTTCAGGAAGAAAAGTGCTTTTTTTCCCTGAGAATAAGCAGCATCTTCCTGAGAGCCATCATTTTGATTCACTGTTTCACGTGTAAATAATTTACCAGGCTAAAAGGTCAAGAGCTGCAGGTCCTTAGAGAAGGGGAGAAAAGTGTAAGCTGTAAATAAGGGACGAGTAACTTATGTGGAGCATAAAACACGTTATAGGCAACACGTAAATCCACAAATGCTCAAACAGGGAAATCCCAGCTCCACAACCACCACACAGAGGCAGAAACAACCTCTACCCCACGCTGCATCCCCTTGAACTTCACTTGAGAGCAGGAAGCACACTGAATACGATCTTTTGGGATGGAAATTACAATTTAAATGAGCGGCACGACGCCCAGATGCGCTGCTGATGGATGCACGAAACAGAGGGGCGAAAGAAATTAATTTCCAGCCTCCTTGTTTTCATCTTTTCATCCTCTGATGTCAGGGTAATTGCTCCTGGATGTGACAGTGCAGTCCTTGGCTCTCTGCAGAAGGTGAGGGAGCAGCTGCTTTCCTTCCTGACACCAGTGGATTTCCAACCAGCTGTCAGGCAGCATCAGATCCCCGAGTGCTTCCAGCGTGTCCACCCTTCCCTCACGCTCACAAACTCCAAATGTGGGGCTGCGCTCCCAAATTGAGGCAGAAAAGGTCAAATTTGCACACAAAACTACATCAAATCCCAGGGAAGAAGTGCTGGAAAGACAAGGAGTGCAAAGTAGCAAAGGAGCACCGAGGGGTGTTCTCCTGACACGGATATTCAGCTGGGAAGATCAGGAATAAGCAGCACTTTGTCCCACACACACTGCTCCTCACGGTGGTTTTTACAGCAGTGCTGCCCTCAATAGTGAAATCCGTGCTATGGAAAATTGCTCAGGCAAGAAAAGTAAATAGTGGGCTTGGAGAAAGGGGATTTCATCCAGCAGTTCGCACAGATAGCCCAGGTTTTTGGGTTTGCTCCCATCTCTGACACTGCATTCCAGAGCAATCACAGGCTGCTCATTTCCCCAGCAAAAAGTCTGGATTTCCCTGCTAGGGGGGGGCAGTTACTGGCTTCATCAGCTCAACTGGCATTTTTCATAAACATTTATAAAACATGTGAAAACTTCAAATGCCAGGCAGCTCTTCCAAGGGATTATATTACACAGATACACTCCAAGGCTTCATTTGATGATGTGGTTTGGAAAGTTACCCCTTCTGCATATATGGCAATAATATTTATATTATTTTTGCCACATGATTTCAGCCTTTCATAATAATGGAAACAATGATATAAGAACGAACAACTGACATTTCTGTTTGAGGACACAGCATGCATCTCCTCTGAAAGGCTCTGCAGCAGCTTTACAAATACATTTTCCTTTGGTATTTGCAGATACTTTGAGCTCCAAATTGTTTCAGCTACAAGACAGAACCCACCAAAAAAAAAAAAAAACAGAGAATAAAACACCATCCTGTGGAGGTGGGCATGTTGAACACAAATTCTGTTTACTTACATCTCTGTTATAACACCAGCCACTTCTATATAATGCATATGCATGCACACACTCACATATATATATATATGTATTTACATATAAAATAAACCAATGTATAAATTTCAGTGCAGTGTTTCAGAAATAGAGTGATTCAGAAAGCGTGTGGTGTATACAGCATATGCTCCATGGATAATATGTTGCCCAGCACAAATGGCAAACATGCAGGGAATAGACATTTTCTTCCAGGGCTCTGGAGCCTCCGAAAGGTTGGCAGGCTGGCTGCGTGGTGCACATTCTTTGGGAGAGAATTATGGGCTGGGGAACATTCCTGCAGCTTCCCAACTCTTTCAATAATTTGCCACCTGCACAGCCAAGCTGTTCGTTCTGTAAATCTCCAGGATCTCAAACTGCAGCGCTGACCCCGATCCACTCAGAGCCCCAGGGAACACGGCCTGAACTCCTCCAAAGGCTGGGACAAAGATTAAACATGACTTTGGAGCTGCTGGCACCAAAAGGACCAAGCACACATTTCCCCTGCTTCAGCAGCTCCTGCTCTCTCCTTAGAGCACAGTGCTCAGGACCAGGGCTGTGATCCTGAGCTCAGCTCCAAACAGGCTCCCCAGGGAATGGGCACAGCCCTGAGGCTGCCAGGGCTCCAGGAGAGTTTGGATGATGCTCTCAGGGTGGGATTGTTGGGGGATCTGTGCAGGGCCAGGAGTTCCACTGGCTGATCCCTAAAGGTCCCTTCCAGCTCAGGGTATTCTGTGTGAATATTCCACCTGAGCTTCTGCAGAACAACACAACCCTACAAAAAGCAGGCAAACGTGGCCCCGAGCCAGCAGGCACAGCTGGAATGCTGCTAAAGGACAAGAGCAAATTTAGCTGCACTGCCACCCTGCTGGATTCACCTTGCTTTGGATCAGCTCATTCCAAACCTCACATTTTTCCAGCTCCCATGCACAGAGGCAGCAGGGCAGGATCTGGGTTGCAAACACACCTGGGAAAAAGCTCCCCTGCCAGGGGCAGCAAAGCAGATTTGGGTCTGAGCTGCTGGAGGTGCCAGCACAGGGAGGAAGGGAAGCAGCTTCCACAGCTCCTGCCTGGGAGCAACTGGGTTTTGCCTCTGCAAGGGTGCCTGTGGTAATTCCACCTGCATTGCAGCACTGGCAGCGCCTGGCCACAGCCACCTAGCCCAGGTTTCTCAGCTCCCAAGTCCAGGTTTCTCACCCTGATCATTGGCAGGGCCAAAGCTGGGAGAAATCAGACTCAGTAAGTGGCTTCTCACTTTGTGGCAGAGGTTGCCAGGGCAAGGTAGAGCAAACTGCCAACCACGTCTACTCTGGACAGTTTGTCTTTCAACAGGGATGCGGAAAACCTCAAGGGAGGGAACAAACCTTCTCCTCTCCCCAGTCACAGCAAATCCCAGGATCACTGGGGTTGGAAAAGCCCTCCCTGCTCATTGAGTCCCAGCTGTGCCCCATCCCCACCTTGTCCCCAGCCCAGAGCACTGAGTGCCACCTCCTAGGACACCTCCAGGGATGGGGACTCCAAATCTCCCTGGGCAGTTCCAGTGCCTGAGCACCCTTTCCAGGAAGAAATTCTCATGATGGGAGATGCTGGATCTCAACAAGGAGCAGCCCAGGGTTCCTGGGATACTCTGGAATGCTGGCTTTTCCTGCCTCTCCAGCAGCTGCCCTGCTCCTGAGCATTAGAGATAGGCAGGATTGTGCCAGGCCTGGTGCCATGCCAAAGACAGAGGTGGAAATCTGGTGCCCACTGCAGAGGAAGGAACAAACTCCATCTCCACAGAGGATTGACACAGAACACGCCCTGCAGCAGGAATTGATCCATGCAAACCCAACGCAAATGAGAAGCTGAGGGAGCAAGGACTCAGAGGAGAGTGAGCACTGAGGAAAGCACAGGCAGGGCCCCACTGCTGCGTGTTCCACGTGGGAATACACACCCTGCCAGCTCCACAGCCCCTCCTGGACCTTCTGGCTCATGCAGCATCACAATGTGAGCTTTCAGTGAGAGCTTTAAGGAGCAGGAATGAGCACCCACGAAAACAGATTTCATTCACATCACTTCTTGGGAACAACTTGGTTTTGTCAGCCAGTTGCAGCAAGCATGAACTCTTTGCAGGCAGCTGTAGCAGAGATGGCTTTTCCCCTGTGATATCAGAATTTCCATGGAAAGAGGTGCTGGTTTACAGCTCTTGTGGTTGTGGTGACAGGAGAGGGGTGAAGAATGGAGGAAATGTGCAATGCAGTGATGACAAACACTAACAAATAAAGGACTGACCTCTGGCTCTGATCATCTGTGACAGAAAGTGTGACTGGAAGTCAGGTGTTTCACAAATTGAAATTACAATTAAATACCCACATCTCCCTAACCAGCCAAAGGAATGGGGTTCAGGGGGACTGTAACACAGGAAAATAAGATTACAAATCATTGATTGCCATCTTGATCCAAGTAACTTTCTACACCAATTTTTTTGTATTTATTTCACCAGAAATAACCTAAGCTTTACAAGTTTGCTTCCCCTCAGCCCAAGCATTTATCCTGCCATGAGAACTGCATCTCCAACACAACAGCAAACAGGTAAAAATTCTCCCTTCCTAATTCTTCTACTGACCTGAACTGTGGAAACTGCCTGAAGCTTTCCTCGAGGCCACGGATATAGGGAGAGTTCACAGATCTCATGAATTTTGTACCCGAGATGTGATTCAAGGAGAGGTTGGTCCCTGGGGGCCAGGCTGCTTTATCTAAGACACCACAGTTTAATGCTCTCGCTGTGTGCTGTGATGTCGGGCAAAAACACACAGATAAAACAGATTAAACGCTCTGCTTTTCTCTTTCCCCCCTTGCTACAGATCTCAAAACTATCAAACACTGCTTGACCTCGACCCCACAGCTTGTAAGAGAACAGCGAACCCTCATTATTATCTCACAACCACCTGCTTTGCCCCCTCTGTTCTGCCTCGAGACATCAATTGTGCCACCGGGAGGAGGAGGTCACTGCATCCACCCCCAGGAGAAGGAAAGGCAGAGACCTCGCCCGGGGACTCGGAGCAGCGGCCGGGAGCACCCCGGGTGCAGAAGGTCGCACTGAGGATTCTCCTCTCCTGCACCACGGATGCTCCCAGTCTCTTCCAGCAATTTGGTAATCGGGAGGGATTTTTGCTCGGGGCAGTCCCCGCTAAACCCAGGCTGGATTTTGCGCTGCTGAAAGGTTTTGCCTTTGAGGTCGCTGCCTCTCAGCCCTTCCGCGGGAAGGAGCCATGCCGGGACAGCGGGAAAATCCCGCAAAATAAATAAATATAAATAAAATAAAGAAATATCCGTCCCCTCCATCGCTCCCTGGCTGCTGCGAGGGTCCCAAGAGAGGAACCACCCCTCTGCCTTCGCTGCTGCTTCCATCGCGAGGCTAAAATCCATTAATTTCGTCCCTGCCGGGGCTGACACGGAGAAGCGATCGGGATGGGGACCGGGATGGGGACCGGGTGCCACCTGCCGGGGTGGCCGCGCTGCTTCCCCCGCTCCGCCCCGGCACCGCGGCTCTGCTCCTGTCCCTGTCCCCGTCCCCGAGCAGCGACCGCCTCTGGGGCCGGTGACAGCTCCCAGGGAAGGGCTGGGGCTGGGCCAGGTTGGATTTTGGGAAAGGTTCTTCCCCCAGAGGGTGCTGGCACTGCCCAGGCTCCCCAGGGAATGGGCACGGCCCCGAGGCTGCCAGAGCTGCAGGAGAGCTTGGACAGCGCTCCAGGGATGCCCGGGGGGGATTTTGGGGCTGTGCAGGGCCAGGAGCTGGGCTGGGTGATGCCTGGATCCCTGGCAGTGCCCAAGGCCAGGCTGGACAGGGCTTGGAGCAGCCTGGGACAGTGGGAGGTGTCCCTGCCATGGCAGGGGTGGCACTGGGTGGTCTCCAGAGACCCCCAACTACTCTGGGATTCTGCGATTACAGTCCTGCACTGCTTGTCCTCCTGAATTACGATGGGAATAGCCTAATGAGGCAATTATTGCGTACAACATCACTCGGAAGGAAACGAGCCCAGGTGCGGGATTTGTGCCCGGCAGCTCCCGGGTGCAGTCGGTGCCGGCCACGGTCTGAGCACACACAGCCCCTGCTGGGGGCACTCGGGTCTCGGGATCCCCACGGAAATACAGCACCATCCCACACAAAGGGATATTTTTTCCGCAATTTACATTATCTCACTACGGCACAGAGCACACGCAAGTCACAACCTCGCCGTTATCATGGGAGGGGGATCCCTGAGCATCCAGCTGCACACCTGCAGCATCCGGGCGGTGCTGAGGAACACCCGGCCTCTCCGCCCAGCTGAACCCATTCCGGGGGGACACGGGGAGCGCCGTGACCTCCTCGGCCGGGTGATCCCAGCACCGCCATCCCCGCACAGCCGCCGGTGGATGCGGGAGGGTCCTCACGGTCCCGAGAACTACACCTCCCAAAATGCACCGCGACAGCAACGCATCCGCCTCCCCGCTGCTTCGCGGGGGCGCGCCGCGATGCCCCCTGGGATTTGTAGTTCTAAGGAGCTAGTCATCATATAGCGTCTCCGCTGAGGAGAACTCGCCTCCCCGTGATGCAGCGCGACGCGGTGACGCCATCGGCGCGCGCCGGCGCGGAGGCCGCGGGNCGGGGCCCGGGCCCACCGACCCCGCCTCGCTGCCGCCCGGGGACCCGCAGCTCATCGCCATCATCGTGGAGCAGCTCAAGAGCCGCGGCCTCTTCGACGGCTTCCGCCGCGACTGCCTGGCCGACGTGGACACCAAGGTACCGGGGCCGGGCACCGAGCCCGGGCCCTCCCCGCCGCCCGCCGCGCTGGGGCTGCTCCCGGGAGATCTCTGCAGCCGCATCCACAGCCGGGCAGAGAACACGCTCAGCCTTTCATTCCTCATTGCCCAAAACACCTTCCCGTAAGAACAGCGCCGCTCTCAACCTGTATTTCAGAAATTCTCGCATTTTCAAACGCCCCTGTACTCTCAAACCGAACCTTTAGCCTTTGTTTCTGGAGTAGATCTTCTCAGACTGTTGTTTGACATTGATTTTTTTCTCATCCACAAACTCCTCATCATTTGTTGCCACTATTGAAGTTGGGCTGTCAGTGTCGGGTTGGATTGTTCACAGCGACTGTCAAAATTCAATGCTTTTTGTTCAGTTTTGCTTTCCCAAAGCTTTTATGCTTCCAGCAAAAGCCCTGTCCTGGGATCTGCCATCCTTGTCCAGGGCCAGCACCCAGGACAGACACATCAAACTCTGAAATGTCCCTGTTTCCCTCTTGTCCTTCCTTTGCATCCAGGATGTGGGTGGTCCTGGGTATTTATATGGATTTGCTAGTTAAAGTTCCTTAATGGAATTAACATTGACATAATTCAGGGGAATTACACCTCATCTGATAAACCTCAAGTAATTATAATTATCTTTAAAATTACCATTTTATATTTTTATTCTTATTTTCTGATAGTGCAGATAACTCAAGTTCTGGTTTAGTGACAGTATTGCTCAGCCAGTTTCCTCTCCAGACAGCAAGAGCTCTGCTTAAACAACCTCTGTCTGCACAGTTTGCATTTCACTGCACTTCCAGCCCCAATCTGTTCAGCTGTTGGAATTATTACAACACTGAGCGTTCTGTGCAATTTCCAGTTGTGTTCTCAGGGAAAACAGGATTATCTTTGTTCAGAGAGTGAAAGGAGGGGAGCACAGACAGCAGAGCAGTCTGGGTGTGACAATAGCTGCACTGTGAAGGGCTCTGGCAGGGGGTTGTTTGGAGGCATTTGAGCTGTTGAACTGGGTTTATTTTTGTTTTTTTTAGCCAGCCTATCAGAACCTGAGGCAGAAAGTTGACAACTTTGTCTCGACCCACCTGGACAAGCAGGAATGGAGCCCAGCCATGAACAAGAACCAGCTCCGGAACGGGCTGAGGCAGAGTGTGATCCAGTGAGTGAGCAGCACAAACTGCCTTTGATAACCCATGAACCACCTAAGGCCAGGGAGAATGGCAGAATTCAGTTTTTCACACCACTTTCTGTTGTCCTCCCTGAGTTTCATTGTGAGAGTCAGCACAGGCTGAGCTCTCCCCAGAATGCACATTATTGCTCTGCCTGAAGTGAGTGGGTCTGAGTGGTGAAATATTTATATTTGCTGTCCAGATTATTGCTGCAAAAACACTGTGCCTGCTGTACTGAGCTGGGTGACCTTGATCTTAACTTTCAGGGAAGAGAAGAGCCTGTAAAGAGTCTTTAAAGAAAGAGCCCTGAGGATGCCCAAGGTTTGTGTGTAGACTCCAACCCCTGTCAGCAGCAGTCTCTGCTCCAGGACCAGTTCCTGTGCAGCTGTTTCAGACACTGCATTGGGACTACCAGGATGAGCAGAGGGATGGAGCAGCTCTGCTGGGAGAGCTGGGATTGTTCACCTGGACAGGAGAAGCTTTGGGGTGACACAACTGTGGCCTTGCAGTCCCTGAAGGAGCCAATGAGATGGAGAGAGAATTTTTACAAGGGATGGAGGGACAGAACACAGGGAATGGCTTCAACAGAGAGAGCAGGGTTACAGTAGATATTAGGAATAAATCCTTCCCTGTGAGGGTGGAGAGGTGCCCAGAGCAGCTGTGGCTGCCCCTGGATCCCTGGAGGTGTCCAAGGCCAGGCTGGACAGGGATTGGAGCAGTCTGGGACAGTGGAAGGTGTCCCTGCCATGGCAGGGGTGAAATGGGATGAGCTTTAGGGTCCCTTCCATCCCAAACAATTCTGTGCTCTGCTCTGACAGCTTACACTGCTTCCCAGAGCTGCTGAGTTTTAATCAGGGGGAGGGGGACGAGGTATTGCACACAAATATTGTAGTGTAAAGAACAGCCCCAGTCCTGGGGAGCCTGAACAGTCCCTGTCACTCCTGGAGGGGCAGGGCCGAGCCCTGGGGGTGTCCAGGTGTGTGTCCTGCCCACCCAGGCTGCTGTTACCTGGAGGTGGCACAAGGTGCCCTGTCTCTGCATCCTTCACAGCCTCATTATCCTGTGGCTCCTTGTCCCAGTGCCATGAACATCTCCATTTCCTGTCCCTGCTCCCTTGCAGACATGACTTAACCCTCCCAGACAGCCTGTGCCCCACCATCCAGGGCCTGACACAGCCCCTGAAGTCACCAGGCCCTTCAGTTCCTGCTGCTCAGCCCAGAGCCTCTGCTGTGTGCTCACTGTCTTGTTTTTATAATTCAGACCCATTCATTCTGTCTAGACTGCTACAAGGAGCAAGTGACAGTCCTGTTCTCAGGGGGCAGGGCTCTTCTCCCTCCACTCAGCCAAAAAAAAGCCTTTGCTCTCACCTGCCCTCCTCCTCAGAATAGCTTATTTCTCTTCTGGTGCCAGAATGTGTTTGTGCCAAAATGTGTTTGTTTGCTTTTATGTTGACCTGGTTTCCACAGGAGCTCTGTTAAAAGTGGCTCTTGGCCAAGGTGTCATTTAAGTACCTGGGAGACCAGATGTGAGTTGTTAATTCTGTAGGGAGCAGGGAGAGAAATAGGTGAGTGAAACAAGTCCCTGTTAAGGATCTCCTGAGTAGGCTGCAGTTCTCACCATGTAAATGCTAATTGCAGTTGACAGGAAGGCTCTGGAGAGTTTCTGGAGGAGATTGGGGAGAAGTTTTTCAGAGGAGCTGAATGACTTCTTTGTCTTTGTTCAAGGTCAGGAATGCTGGAAGCTGGAGTGGACAGAATTATTTCTCAGGTGGTGGATCCAAAACTAAACCACATCTTCAGGCCTCAGATAGAGAGGGCGATTCATGAATTTTTGGCTGCACAAAAGAAAGAGGAAAATGTGCCAGCTCCTCCTCCAGAGCCTGAGAACAAGGATCCTCCTGCTCCATCTCAGGATGCCTCCTAAAGGTCTGCTATCTCTGCACTTACTGCTGACATTCTTTGTTCCTCATCTCTGCATTTGTACACTGCAAGATAGAGGAGGGCTTGGCAGGGGGGACACTTTGATCAGCAGCCTGTTGTCATTGTCACACAGCCCTCTGCCACTCTGGTGGCTGCTAAAAATAACTGGGGCTAAGACATAGGGATGATGTAAATCAGCTATCAAGGAACACTGTGCACTCTGCCAGAGCTGGGTTTGGATCAGCCCAAAAGGCCTTTTATTCCAGTAAAGCATATCCAGCAGCATTAACATGGAAGTGGCTGGACTGCCTTCAGAATTGTATCACATGAATTAAAAATATATATCATTTACTGAAACACAGCGGGAATAGAGTGGTGACAAGTTATTGTGGCTTAGCATTGAGAGTTTTAGGTATCTCTGCTTCAGAACAAACACTGGAGTGTTGAATTGTCACTGACCAAAATAGTCCTGCTGCAGTAAGGGCAACATCTCTGGGAGTGAAAAACTCTTCACTCAAAAATCTGGTTTAAATAGAGCAACCTGGATCTTCCAGCTGCAAGGACTGAGGGTGCCTTTGTGGCAGACAAGTTCATTCTGGCTTTTGTGATTAAAATAACTCCAGGGGCCTCAGGGGGCCACAGCTGCTCCTCTGTCTTAGCACAAGGTGTGCCCAATATCCAAACCAACCTTTGCTGAAGTGGCAAAGGTTGGTTCAGATATTGAGGAACCACTGCCTTGGTGGGAAATTTCAACCTGCAGCTTTGCTGCGGGACTTAAAACCATGAAAGGAAGTTGCTTGTCAGTTGTTCCATCTGCCAGGGCTTTCTGAAAGCAAAAATGCCCCATATAATCTCCAGCTGATTTATTTAGGAGGAATAAGAACCTACAGTGGCTGTTCTTATGCTTGGAATTAGCAGAGCAACCAGCATGGGGTTTAGCTTAACAGTAGAAGTTTAAGTGGCTGTAGTATCATCCTGAGTTATTTGCTTGTGACTTGCAGCCTTAATGCCTTGAATTTTTGCATTTGTCTGGTTCAAGTAGTTTAAAAGTCCATTCAAACCCACAGCAAAGTGCAGCTGTTGATACATCCTAATCTGTCCTAATGCACTGACTTGTGAAGGTGCTTTTACATCCTCTAAAATCTTTTTTTTTTCCTTGCAGGGAGATCCTGCTGCTGAGCAGCTGCAGTTGCAACATGCCCTGTTAGACTGGCAGTGGATTCCTTGTTCCCTTTGGTGCAGGATTGCTGTCTGCCAAGGATGATTAACCTTTATTATGCCAGTGGGAAATAGGCACTGAAATGGGGAAATTCAGGTGCACCTGGAGCTCTGCCTGTGCAGGGACAGCCCAAGGGTGGAGGGATTTTTGCTGTGAACTGCAGTGTGTATTCATTAGTCATGCCTTTGGGCGAGGGGGTGGGAAGGAAAAAAGGGAGTTGTCTGCTGTCTGGAGGGAGCGGGGAAGAGGGCTGAGGTGCTGCAGGGAGCACACAGAAAGGAAGGAGGGTTTGGGGTGGGGTATTTTTTGGAGACCAAGTAGATTTCCTTTGATAGAAGCCAGAGGAGGGGAAGCCTCTGCTGGGTTAGAGGGAGCAGCAGGTGCCAGGACAGGTGGAACTCACTGCCCTGCCTGCTTTGGGAAAGGCATTTCCTGTTCAAAGCTGGAGTAAGCTTCAGGATCCACTATCCAGATAAATTCTGTTGAGCACAGGAACACGTTTACAGTTGGCTAAGCCTATAGCTGATGTCACTCCTATTTCCCAGGGAACTCTGGGGAGCAAAGGGCACACCAGAGTAGGGGATCAGGTGGAAATTTGTCCTTTTCTGCTTGGAAGACTTTTCTTTCTCAGGTGCCTGGTGGAAACTGTCCTATGCTTTCAGCTTGAATGCATGCAGTGTCCTCTGGATGACAGTCAAATGGAGAATGTGATAACCTGTTCTGCCAGCAAATGTCCACACCTTTTTGCAATAAAACACCTCAAAAAGCATTTCTGAGGCTTGGCTTTTTCAGCATTTTTTTCTTAAGGAGAAACTATTTAAAGAAATCCAGGAGTCCTGATGGCTGGAACCCTAAGGAAAGTGTGACCTTACACATTTTATGGGTTAATCCAGGTTTAACAACCTGGGGTTGTTTCTTGTCATTAAATAAGATGGTTTTAGTGTCCTTTCCACAGAAGATGTCTCAAAAAATGTGAAATATTGTGAGAATTGTGAGTATAGAGTTCTCTCCTGGGTTAAAGACTGCTCCAGATGTGTAATAAATGTTTTCCCTTAGGGCCTTAAGGGCAGCTCTTGACAGAAAATAACCTTTCACCTCCTGGTAGGGCTCTTAACCACTTCTATGGAACTGAACCATTTATTCAGGGGGAAAAATGAAACGTTTAAGAGTTTAGAAAGAGCAAATGCAAAGGATTCTGACTGTGCTTAGGCAAATAAAGGATGACAATAGCAGCAGTCAGGGAGCAGGGACACCAGCTCAGGGTTTTTTGTAGCAAGTTGAGCTGGATTTACTGCAGTGAGGAAGAAACCTGAACCTGCATTTCCTACCTGACAGCTGCTTTAAGAGATGAGTGAAGGAGAATAGACTCAGCCAGGGTAGTTTTTAAAAGGCTTTTCCTTTGTTCTCTCTGTGTTAACCCTGAGCTCTGCCACTGCTGTGCCTTTGGTGGGGCCCAGCCTGTGCACGGCTCCAGTGGCTGTGGGAACCTTCAGATCACAACAGAAGAGCTGGGGCAGCCAGGCTGGGATCACAGGCTTTAGTGTTGGGGTTCTGAAGTCCTGGCTTTGCATCAGAGCTTTGGAAGCACCCCTGACACACTGGGACAGTGACAAAAGCCACCAAGTCCTTATGCTGAAGGACTTGTGCAGTGCCCTTTGATGAAATCCTGCCAGTCACACAGCCAGAATCAGGACTCCAGCCTTAAAACCTCAGTGATGAAATAGAAATCTTCACACCAGGACAAAAGAACAAAGCTGTACCCACTGTAGAAGTGGAACTGTCCCTGCAGCAGGATGCTGGACTAAAGCTGGGGAATCAGTCAGGTTTTGCTCTGCTGGGTGTGTTAAACACAGCCTGGGGAGGCAGAGAGACATTCAAGGAATCAAGAAGCTCACGTTAAACTGAGATGTTTGCACAAGCATCACTTGCAGCACTGCAGAGCTTCCCTCATTTTCCCTCTATCTCTCTGCCCTTCTTCCCATCAAACCCTGGCCTGCAGCCACACAACAGTTCTGACCTCTCAGTTCCTCTGACAGTGTCCCAAATGCTGTCATGCTAGAAAAATTGAACAGAATTCCATCGCCTTCCCCCCATTATTCCTGGAAAATGTACATGCAATGCATAGCAAACACAGAGCAATCCATTTTTACAAACATACATATTTTAGCCCAAGATAAACTTAATTCCAAGTACTGAAAAGGAGTTAAATGATGAATAATGTGTTAATAACACATTCTTGAACTAAAACTGATTCTTGCTTTAAATTAATAGGCATTTTCTGATTTTTTTCTTAACTTCTTATTCAAATTTTGCATAAAATAAAGGGATAATCCTTGAGGCACTTGCTATGTAACTGTTCCGTCATGACTCCAGAGATGCTTCTCAGTGAAACCTGGAGAAAGTTACCAACAGAGCCAGGCAGAAACCAGCTGCTGATCCCCTCATCAAGGTCACAGTTCCACCTGAGTGCATTTTGGATTCCTCAAACAAAGCAAGTTTTTGAGTGGGTCACACTGACTCAAGCAGACTTGACCAGAAGGAGCAGAACCAAACTGCCATCACCTGTGTCATCTTTAAGGTCCCTTCCAGCCCAAGCCATTCTAAAATTCCATACTTATGTATTTGCCCAGTTCTGGATTCAAACTCACAGAGAACTGCAGGGGTTTAACTCTTTTTCGGAGATATTTTGTGGTTTATACTGCAGTGAGAAACGTGCTTTAGCAGTTTCCCCAAAGCGAGGTCGGTTTAGCTGTGAGCAGCTGGGGTCTCCCCACATCACCGAGTCAGGAACTCCTGCTCCTTCCCTCCCTCTCCAAGCGCAGCTGTTCGGAATTCGGCCGTAAGAGGGAGATAAGCTCTCGTTTCATTTCTCAATTCCTGCCTGCAAATCCCGAGCAGACCCAGGATTCTTTCGCTGCCTCCTGAGTGAATCAGCCCAGCAAGGTGTGGAGAGTTTTCTCAAAGTGTTTCTGCTTGTCCAAAGCAAATCACCCAGCAGACACTGACATTTCCCAAGAGGTTTAGGAACAGGAGTAAATATCAGGATTAGGAGAGAGAAGTGAACAGCCCCAGTGATCAGGGACAAAACCACAGCTTTAGGATGTGAAGCTATAAATCCTGGCCTACCCAAATCTGGAATTCACAGGTGTGAATAAGGCTGAGCTCCCAGCCGGCTGTGCCATGAGATTGTATCAGAGCCATGGCTGCAGTTCTTGCATTTTTGTGATTCAGGTGCTGAGCCCACAACAGAGCAGAGCTGTGGGCTCAGCCTCAGGAGCATGACTGGGCAGTGACCAGCCCAGTCTAGACACCAGCAGAGAAATGTGCTACCTCAGCCATCAGACTGGGAGCTGGCTCCAGCAATCCCCTGCAGCGCTGGGACAAACCAGGAAAAGCAAAATGCAACAAGCCCAGCCCACCTGAACGGGCTGAAGGACCTCGTGTGTCACCAATTCCATCTCCCTGACTCACTGAATTCAGTGCCTGTTGCACGGGTGTCTTTATAACAGATCCCTGCTCACACAAATAAAAAGGGGGGGAAAAAAATCCCCAAAGCACTTCAGGTGTTTGAAAGAATTCACATGGGAACAGATGTCTGCAGTTTGCTTTAGGAATTCCAAGCAACCTTATACATTAAATATACCCATTTTGGAAGGGATTTCTAACAGAAATAGAAAACCATTGCCGTGAGTTTCACATTTCATTGCAACTCTGCAAAAGGGAGATGAAACAATCACAATTCTGAGAACGCTCACAAAATTTACATTTTCTCCAAGGGGGCAGCACAACCGCAGCAAAAAAAGCAAACCCGGTGGGAACTCTTCCCGCACAGCCCTGCCTGTGACACAGCAGGACATCAAACACGCCCCTCTTTGCCAGCATCCAGCTCCTCCTGCCAACACTCAGCCCTTCCTCCAGGTAGTTCTGCCCAACTTCTGCCAGCCCAGTAAAGCCAGGACTGCTCAGACCAAGAAAAAGAGCCTCGGATATCAGCAACACCAGCTCCTGAGCTGCTCTGCAACAGCAGCCTGAGCTCCACACCTTCACCTCCTGGCTTCTCCAGCCATGCTACACACACTAAACCTCGCAAAAAATCACTCCACTAACACAATCCTTTTCAAGAAACGCCAAAAAAAAAGTCCAGTTGAGCCTTACCTTGCTCTGAAGAGCTCTGTGCTTCTCCCTCCCCAGGCTCTGGCACACTGCGTGTTCCCCTAGGGCTCAGGGGAGCCGCTAATCTCATTTTATCCAAGGAACACCTGAGCTGCAGGGGCTCGGGGGAGCCGCTAATCTCATCCCACCCAAGGAACACCTGAGCCAGCGCCTTCCCTCCCAACCCCAATCACCTCCCAGGGATAAAAAAAAAAAGCTGCTTCACCTGCAACAAGGTGTGATTGATTATCTCCGAGCCCGCCAGAATGTCTGCTTCCTACACACAGCCTGAACATAGCCATAACCTCGTGTAAAACCCACCTTTCCCAAAATGGTTTGGAAAAGTGGGATGTGGCAGCTGCCGGGCCCGCAGGTGACACTCGACAACTCCCCCAGGCTGACACCGCTCCCGAAACACCTCACCCGCTTCCTCCGGGGATGTCGTGGGGATCCGAGGGCTGGGGGTGTCCGCAGCCCCCCGAGTGGGTTCATTTGGGAACAAATTCCATTTGTACCCAGCGCCGGTTCCGCGGAGGGCACCGGGGTGGGTACCGGGATGTGGCTCCATCCCCAGCGGGTTGACACGAGCCTTCCCGGCTGCCGGGGAGCCCCGGGGGTCCGCAGGGCAGGGCAGGGGGTGCTGTGGCAGCAGCAGGGCCCGGTGAGCCCGTGGCGAGCCCCCCGTGGGCCCCAGCCCCGAATTGCGGGGCCGCAGGAGCGGCTCCGGCAGCGCCGGGCTCTGCGAGGGCAGGGAGACAGCAGCGAAGGAGCTGTGGCACAAAAGACAACCCGAGGCAGGGTTTGAGATATGAGATTTCAGCGTTTCGGGGGTTTTTGAGGCGGGAAATCAGAGTTTTCAGGTCAAGCCCAGATTCCGTCCCCGAGCGATGCGATTTTGCTGTTTGGCATCGCGCTCGCTGTGGGGCTGCTGAGGAAAATGAGGGGCTGGAATGGGGTTATTCACCCCAAAACACAGGTCACTCACAGGCTGCAGGGCTTTCTGGGTGGGATGTAAAATGTTTATCCGGTTATGAGACTCAATGGATTTCAAAAGTTTTCTGTGCTTCAGGAAAACATTCTCCTTCACACGAAAGAAAAAAGTGAAGTTTGGTGGGTGAACTTCACTGTGGTCCCTGTCAGTTCAGCCATTTCTTATCATTTTTGTGTCAAGGTTTGCTCTCAGGGTTTCATAGGTGTGCACATCCCTCCCAAAGAGGGAATTTGGGCACGAAAAGCAAGGAAGCATATGAAGGAAGTTCTGCCACGTGTGGAAGAACCATCTTGGTGGCAGGGGATCCTTAGGGGCAGGGGCCGGCAAGTCTGCACCACCACAGGGAGCCCTAGAAGCCTGTGTGGAAAAGTATAAAGAGGTGGTGGATTTTTTGGTCAATGCTGCAGACACGAGAAATTCAGGGAAGCAGCTGTTTGGGCGTGGTTTAGGTTAAATATTAGGTTCCTTTGCATTTTGTCCATCCCCACTGAGCAGACACCTGAGAGAAGTGCTCACTATCCCAAAGTCAGGGAAATCTTTAATAAAGCAATGTGGCCCTGGGGGATTTCCTGGTCAGGTTATTCCAGGTCTAAGGACAAATCTGGTTTCTGCTTTGATTTTCAGCCATCTCACTGAAATGATTTGTGAGATGATTTGCTGCCCTGACCACTGGTCCTACCAGACCAGATCAAGAGATTCCAATCTGTCCTTCTCAAGCTCAGCTCCTTCTGCCACTGCCTAAAAGAAAAACCTCTCCCAGCAGAAGAGTTTTACTCTGGAGGCTTCAGGATCTCTGAGATGCAGTAGGAGAGATGACAGAGCTGCCTTTGAATCGAGCTGTGATGAATAATTTGTAATTTTGGTAGATGTAATATGTATGACATCCCTTACCTCTGTGAGAGCTTTCGACTTCTCTGCAAAGAGTGAAATCAAAGGGAAAATAAAGAAACTGAGCTGGAAGCAGAGCTCAGACACCAGCCTGCAGGACACAGAGGCACTGGGAGCTACTGGGAGGTGATCCATGCAGAAAAACTCCAGCCAAACCAGCAGTTCAGAATTCTGCAGGCACCAACCGAGGGCAGTTGCAATGTGAGAGCCCATCCAAGAGAAATAAAGGCATGGAAATAATGTTCCTGGGGACTGCAAAAGGGCTCCAAAAGAAACGAGTTTATGAGATACTGGCTCATAATAGGAATTAAATTGCCCTCACTGAAAAGCAGCTGATGCACAGCAAAGAATTGGTCAAAATCTTTATGGCTTTAATCAGAAATTTTAAAAGCTGGGAGAGCCTTTAGAGTGTTTCAGCAGAGGGCAGAGAGTCTGACTGGGCACAGATACTCTAAAAAAGGTTCTGCACGAAAAGGTTTAATGAGTATGAGGAGGAAGAAGCAGAAAAAGATATTTAAACTGCAAATGCAGCAGCAGCACTGAGCCCCAAGAGGAACAGGGTGGATTGGGGGGTCCCTTGTTCTTGGGAGTCCCTTCTAACTCAGGATATTCCATGATTCTGTGATCCTACAATTCCCTCTGCTCACATCCAGCACTTCCCACCATGCAGAAAGACACCTATTAACCCTGCTCACACCACATCATCCTGAAGATCTGGATTTTATTCACACAAAAAAATCAGAGGGCAAGCCTAAGTGACAGTAAAGTTCCAGAAGGTCTTAAAAGTTCTGAGAATTCTGAGCCTTTTATTAGGCGAACCAGCAAATCTGCAGGAAAAAATTGCTTTGGGATTTGCTGTTCAATCTTGCTTTTCCACACTGCTTTGAGCTGTGAAGATGTTAAAGGGTTGAGCCTGCACTGCAGGCAGGGGATGCATTTGTGGAACGTTCCCTGCAGAATCTGGGAGTCCTCCCCATCAGCCACGCGCTCTCCTTCCCTGCACACGATGGTAATGAGCACAAAAGAAGAACAAAAATCCAGCTAATGGGACTTTCAGCAACCAGAAATAAAATGATGACAGGGATTCTGACAGCTCAGTGCTTGGTAACACCTTCACCTCTCCCAGATGTCAGAGGATAAGCTATTTTTACCAAAAAGAGACAGTAGAAACGGGAGCTGATTTGGACACCTGCAGCAGAAATTGATTTAAAGTGATTTCAGCTTTGAAAATGGGGTTTGGAGGCGACTCACTGGGCTTTGTTTTTCTGGAAAAAGGGCCAGACCACCTGGGATTCTTGGTGCAGCATCAATCTCTCCACTCCAATGCCTGTCAGTCATATTTAAATATGTGCGATATTTAACTTTTCCACTCTCTGGACCTAGACATTATATAGGTTTAATTTTAGGCTTTGCCAGTGGATGAGATGAAAGTGGTGCTTCCTTCTTTGGGGCATATCAAGGCTCTCTTTTTAATTTTTTTTTTCCAAGAGTTTTTTTTCTTGTTCCTTCTAGAGCAGAGAAAACCACAACATAATTCCCCTGCCTCACTTCCACCCCAGCCAAGTTCCATCTCCCACCAGCACTGGCAGTGGGTTTATCCCTCCCCCAGCTCCATCCTTCCCGCTCCAGGCCGTGGCTGCACCCTCTGCTCTCCCCGTGCTGAGTTCCCCGAGTCCATCCAGGCAGGAGCTGCATGTGCCAGGAGCACTTGATCCATTGGAATATTGAATTTCATGCTGCAGCCTCCAGCTATGTGACCCGGCATGTCTGACCTGATGTCACAGGGGCCTGGGGCTATGAAGATATTTCCCCGGGGCACCCTGCCCTCTTTCCACCAAAGGAATCTGATCCAGCTACCTGAAAGGGCAGGAATTTTCAGCTGTCCCTGTGAGACAGTCTGTGCTCCACCACTCTGATGTAAGGTGTTTCTCACCCACTCCCTTTCTCCTCTTTGCCTCTCTAGGTACTAATCCTGCACTGATTTCTACAAACAGCCAGAGAAGGAAGGTGTGTTTTCCCTTTTCCAGCTGTTACAGCCAACACCCCACATGGGCTCCACACTTGCAAGGTGCTGAACAGCTCTGCCACCCACAGAAATCCAGGCAGGAGTCACCTGGCAGAATCTCACTGCCTTTGTGGGGTTTGCTTCAGCCTTCATGGAAATCCTGACCCCTCTGGGATCAGAGAGCACCACCTGAGCATCCATCCCACAAAGAATGCACATGAAAGAGGGAGATCATTCCTGGCACCAAGCCTCACAGGAGCTGATCCCTCCTCCCCTATCTGCTATCCTTGTGTTTTCTAAATGGCTGCAAAAGGTGAAGTGAGAGCTTCACCAGCACCAGGAGAGGCAGGAAAATGCCTTTCAAGCTTATTTTCTTGCCATCAACTGTTTTCAAGCAAGGGGTGATTTTTAAAGACCAAAGGGTCTTGAAAATTAAGTATCTGGGTATAGAATTGTTGCTGCTATTATTCAAAGAGCAGCAAAATAAAAATACTCTTTTTTTTTATGCTTTAACAACTCAGAGGTGGAAAAACCCTCTCAGAGTTTTTGCAGATGCTGAAATAGGCCTGGCTTGTGCAAAATGTCACCTCTGTGTGAGCTTTTGCCCCTAAATGACACAGATTTCACAGCTGCCTGCTCTGTCTCCACTGTCTCCACATCTCCAAGTAATTCCTACTGGGCTGTGGATGCAGATATCCCAAACATTCACATGTTGCTGATGGAAAACTGATTTTTTTTGGTCTTTTGACACTGTGGGTGTATTTCACCTGGCTCATCATTCGTGCATATGGCATCCAGAAACTGCTCCATCAGGCCAGAAGTGAACAGAAGGAAAGCACAGAGTCAGCACTGGGGATGGAGTCAGGATCTCCTCTGTTCCTGTCCCAGCTCCAGCTGGGATCCCATGTTTCATTTGGGGTAACACTTGTAGGCTCCCTACATCATCACCCCAATTTAGGAAAAGCAGCAGCAATCTTCCCACTTCCACCTCTCCAAACTGAGAACTTTGTGAGAATCAAGGTTAGAAGGATGTCCTGAAGATTAAATCCAGCTCAACTTTGCGAGAATTAAGGCTAGAAGGATGTCCTGAAGATTAAATGCAGCCCAATTTTGTGAGAATTAAGGTTAGAAGGATGTCCTGAAGATTAAGTCCAGCCCAACTTTGCAAGAATTAAGGCTAGAAGGATGTCCTGAAGATTAAATCCAGCCAAACTTTGCGAGAATTAAAGGTTAGAAGGGTGTCCTGAAGACTAAATCCAGCCCAACTTTGTGAGAATTAAGGTTAGAAGGGTGTCCTGAAGATTAAATCCACCCCAAACCCATCATGGCTGCCTAAAAGTGAATGGCACAATGGAGATAAGTAGAGCCATGGAGTGATTTGGGAAGTCCAGACAATGAGCTGGTCAATCAGAGCTGCTCCCACGGCAGACATCTAAATAAATGCTAATGAAATCACTGCTGTGACACCCCCAGCAACGGGGGCTGCAGCACTGAGGGGTAAGAACAGCCCCAGAACAGACTGTCCCTTACAGAACAAAACACAAGCCTGAAAAGCCCCCAAAGAAAGCAACAGTTTGTGCATTTCAGGGCTCTGAGCAGCACTGCACCTCCGAGCCAGGCTTTTGTCCCAGGTCAGGCTTTTCCCTTTCAGCCTGCCTCGCTCAGTGCTGCTTTATCATCATCACCCAGATGCTGCAAGAATGGGCAGGCTGTGGCTCCAGCTGAAGGCTCCTGACATCAAAAGGCTCCCTTGGCTTCAACGGGCACCTAACCAGCCCTCCATAAATCACTGGAAGTCACTGATTAAACAGGCAGCCCCTCCTGAACAGGGCAGGGATCACAGAACCCCCCTGAGCTTTGCTCTCTCTGTTCCCTGCGTGCTCGGGGGCACGTCCACCTCTGCTTTGTCTCATCACCCCCTGCTTAGGGCACTGCCACAGAAGGGCAGAACTCCTCTAAGTGTGGCCCTTTTTATTCCACTACGTCCTCTCTGCTGTGTTTGCTGTGAGCTGAGCATCCCCACAGCAAGGCCAAGCAGCTGAGTCCCAGATCCTGAGTGTTGGAACAAGTTCTGCACTGGAGAGAGGTTTGTGAGCCACAGCCATCAATTTGACACCTGATTTTTCTGCCAGCCCCACTGTGCTGCACAAAGGAAGCCACCACAGCAGTAAACTTCTGTCCAAGGAGGCCAAATTCTTCCCTCAGCTGTACACAAGCAGCTTTTTGACCTAAGGATTCAGGTGATAAAACCAGGTGGGAGAATTTGGTTTGACAGCCTCCAAACCTTTCCCTTTCCCACCCAGTGCTGTTTGTTCTGCTGGGTAATCAAGGCAAACAAAATGGAAATGTGCAGCGTTGAGGCCTCCTCAGTTATCCTCAGATTTGGGAACAGTGAATTTCCCAGTGACTGTGTCCAGCAGCTCCTGCTGCTCCCATCCACACTCAGCTATTCCCGTGGGCACAGCTGGATTCACTGCTCTCCTTCCAAGCCTGCAGCTCTCTGGTGTGCAGGAAACACAGCTTGAGGATTTCTCTTGCAACTTTTCCTGGAATTTTCCACAACGAGTGAAAAGTGGGCACAGGTTTCACGTGAGCTCCAGATAACACAGTCCCACAAAAACACAGAATCACACAGAATCACACAGAATCACACACAGAATCACACAGAATCACAGAATCACACAGAATCTCTCACAGAATCACACACAGAATCATAGAATCACACACAGAATCACACAGAATCACACACAGAATCACAGAATCACACAGAATCACACACAATCACACACAGAATCACACACAGAATCACACACACAATCACACACACAATCACACACAGAATCACACAGAATCACACATAGAATCACAGAATCACACAGAATCACACACAGAATCACAGAATCACACAGAATCACACATAGAATCACACATAGAATCACACACAGAATCACAGAATCACACAGAATCACACACAGAATCACACAGAATCACACACAGAATCACACACAGAATCACACACAGAATCACACAGAATCACACAGAATCACACACAGAATCACACACAGAATCACACACAGAATCACACAGAATCACACAGAATCACACACAGAATCACACACAGAATCACACACAGAATCACACAGAATCACACAGAATCACACACAGAATCACACACAGAATCACACACAGAATCACACAGAATCACACAGAATCACACACAGAATCACACACAGAATCACACACAGAATCACAGAATCACACAGAATCACACACAGAATCACACAATCACACAGAATCACACAGAATCACACACAGAATCACACACAGAATCCCTGGGTTGGAAGAGCCCTTCAAGATCATCAAGTCCAGCCCAGCCCCAGCACCTCACCTAAACCCTGGCACCCAGTGCCACATCCAGGCTTGTTTTAAACACACCCAGGGATGGTGACTCCAGCACCTCCCTGGGCAGCCATTCCAGAACTTTATCACTCTTTCTGTAAAAAACTCTTTCCTAATACCCAACCTGTATTTCCCTTGGTGCAGCTCGAGGCTGTGTCCTCTGGTTCTATCAGAGCTCCCTGGAGAAAGAGCTCAACACCAGCTGAGCACAGGCACCTTTCAGGAGCTGTGGAGAGTGCTGAGGTCACCCCTGAGTCTCCTTTTCTCCAGGCTGAGCACCCCCAGCTCCCTCAGGGCTTCCTCACAGGGTTCGTGCTCCCAGCCCCTCTCCAGCCTCGTTGCCTCCTCTGGACACACTCCAGCCCCTCAACGTCCTTCCCAAACTGAGGGGCCAGAGCTGGACACAGCCCTCGAGGTGTGGCCTCACCACCCACGGCTCATCCCTGGTTCCAGCAGCTCTGCAGAACCCCAGAGGGAGACCCCGAGCTGTTCTGTCCCCACGCCAGGGGAGAGGGGCCACACTCTGATGGTCTGATGGAAAAGAGACCCCTTGGCAAAGCTCCTGGGCAGAGTGTCCCTGGTCCTGCCCTGGCTCCCAACACACACAAGGTGCTGTGCCATCAGCCCCGAGCTTTCTGTACCTTTGGGGATTTTAAATCACATTGCAAACGAGCCAGGGGTGTTTCACAGCTTGCTGGCTATGCCACATTCTGCAGACAGCAGGGGCAGCCCTGAGGGTTCTGTTTTTACAAACATTTCCCAAGACAGTGCCAGGAATGCACAAGAAATGGTCACATTTAGGATATGGGGGTGTTTGTCCCCTTCCAC
Organism: Irena cyanogastra; assembly: GCA_013397155.1. Lineage (NCBI taxonomy): Eukaryota > Metazoa > Chordata > Aves > Passeriformes > Irenidae > Irena > Irena cyanogastra. The sequence continues at coordinate 175,674 of VWZV01007126.1, read as the reverse complement.
AGCTGGCCCAGGAGTGTCCCCAGCAGCCCATGGGGGTGAGCTCCCTCGGGGAGGGCTGGTGTCTGTCCTCACTGGGGGTTCTATGGTTGGTAAGGGGCACTGGCAGAGCATCTGTTGTCAGACCTGCTCCTCCCTCACTTGAGAAGTTATTTGCCTCATCAAGGGCCAGTTTGCTTGTTTAGAAAAGGAGATTATAATATTTATTTCCCAGCAGAGATGCAAAGCCTCGTCAATCGTTACTTACGCAACTCAGGGGTTTTATTTGGATGAGGCTAAATAGGTGTAAAATTATAGGGGGGATTAGAGACAGATTAAGGGGTGCCTGTTAGTCAGAAATGACTCCTGGTGGGCTGGGAATATTTCCAAGAGGCTAAACATAACTTGCAGCAGCAGCACAGAGCAAGCATCTTGTACTACCCTGTGCCTTGAAAACCTTTCCTGCCCTGCTGGCCACACCTGATGACAGCTTTAGTGACCACACTCAGCTGCCCCTGAAGTGAGAGCTCACTTGGGCACTTTGGCTGGAGGGTTTCACTCAGAGGCAAGTGGACATGAGTGTCAGACCCTGCTCTCTGTCAGCTCTGGCAGCACCCTGAACCATCACTTTCAGCAGCTTCCCTGCCCACGGGTGCTTATCTCAGATCCACCCCCTGCACTCCTCACAGGGCTGGGTGCTTTAAACCACAGCTGTCATTCTGGAAAAATGGTGTCACATCCTTCTGTGTGTGCTGGCACAGCAGAGTGGCTGCAGCCCCCTAAAGGGATGGTGTGCAAGGAGGCAAGCACTATCAGTGTTGTCAATAACACTTTATCAATAACACTTTATCGGTGTTATCAATAACAATTTACCAATAACATTTTATCCGAGTTATCAATAACAACATATCAATAACACATTATCAGTGTTATCAATAACACTTTATCAATAACACTTTATCAGTGTTATTAATAACAATTTATCAATAGCACATTATCAGCGTTATCAGTAGCAGTTTACCAACAGTACTTTATCAGTGTTGTCAATAACAATTTATCAATAACACATTATCAGTGTTATCAATAACACTTTATCAATAACACTTTATCAGTGTTATTAATAACAATTTATCAATAGCACATTATCAGCGTTATCAGTAGCAGTTTACCAACAGTACTTTATCAGTGTTGTCAATAACAATTCATCAATAACATTTTATCAATGTTATCAATAACAATATATCAATAACGCATTATCAGCGTTACCAGTAACAATTTATCAATAACACTTCATCAGCGTTATCAATAACAATCTATCAATAACATTTTATCAGTGTTATTAATAACAATTTATCAATAGCACTTTATCAGTGTTACCAATAACAATTTATCAATAGCACATTATCAGTAGCAGTTTATCAATAGCACTTTATTAGTATTATCAATAACAATTTATCAATAACCCTTTTTCATCCCTTAACTCATCTCAGTGCTCTCTGCTCCATTAGAAGGAGGAAATTTCACCTTTCACCCATCACAAAGCCACGTGTGTGCATTTTTTCCTGGACCTCACACGTCCTGAGGGTGGCAACAAATCAGAAATTGCAAAGACTATGAACACTACCAAGGAATAATATTTCTGAAAAAAAACCCCAACAAACTCAGCATTTTATTTCCTTCCCCTCAACTTGCTTGGAAATTGTGCAACACATGGCTATTTCAGCCCATATAACACAGTTTCAAATTGCAAGGCAGCACTGGATTACCTCTGGACTGGATGCTAAAAAGGAGGGATTGCTTATTTTTTTTTGAAAGAATAGGGGAAAATGTGGTACTTTCAACTATTTCTGAGGTCCTGGGATTTCTGGTTGCGTAACAAGCAAAAACTTCTCTTGAGTCATTGTCCCCTCCCCTTGTTAAGTTCTCATTTGTTTTCACACATATGACATATCAGCTTCCTACATCAGTGGGTAGGAAGATCGTACCTGCTTTAAAATCCTTTATATTGCTGCATCTCCTTCCCTCAAATAATTTTTTTTTATTTTAAAAAAACCCCTTTCAGGTAATCAGTCAGCCCACAGATCTGAAGAGAATCGCTGTCTCCTGACAATGACATATTGCCTGTATTTTAGGAAATCTAAAAAAAATCAGGGAGTGTATTTATTGAACTGATCAGTACCTGGAATCCTCCTCTCGCTGCTGCAAAGGCACACGGGGTCTGTGTGGAGCAGAAACCTCACAACACCAAGTGAGATTCTGAATAAAGGGCAAATTTTTTCCCAGTTTTTAGAAGAAACTGAATTATGACACTCCAAGTGTCACACCCAAAGCTTCTCCACGTAGCAATGGCTTTGGAAAAGTGGTTTGCCCTTGGGATGAGATTCAGGACTAGGGTGGGTGCAGCAAGCTCTGGGTGAAAGGAGGAGTCCACAGAGAAAAGCAAAAAGCAGAGAGATCCCAAAGGCACAGGAGCCTGAGCAGCAGCACCTGGGAACATCTGCCCTCCTCCTCTCCTCACCTCTGCTGTTCTTGAATAAAAATATAACAGGGGAGCTTTTTGGTCAGTCCTAGAGAGAAACAGGCCAGCCTCTGGATTTCAGGAGGCAGAGGAGGGCCACAATCCCCCACAAAGGTTTGTGGTCCCCGTGCATCTCCTGCATCACCATTCACTCCTTGAATCACCATTTCTGTCCAGAGGAGAGAGGTGGGCTGCACATGAGGATGGAGCACGGGTGGCTCATCTCTCCCACCCCTCCAGGACAGCTCTGCTCCCCTGAAATGCCTGCAGCAGCCCAGGGGCTGGGTGCTGCCCCAAGGCTCTCCCTTTCTGAGGCTTCCAGCAGCTCTGCTGTGAGTGCCCACCCCGCCTAAAGCCAGGGAAAGCCAAGCTCTGTCACAACACCCCATCCAGCAGGGAGGCAAACTCCCTCCTGCAGGTGGGCACTGCACAGGCTCAGGAGCCCTTTCAGCTCCCACTTGTGCCCCCTGAGGCTCTGCTCATCCCCAGGGCAGCTCCTGGTGAGGGTTTATCCAGGACAACAGGGAGTTTGTGCCAAGAGAAACCGAGCCCAGCTCAGAAAGGAGGGGTCCCCCTTGTCTGTAACACAAGCCCAGCTCAGCCAGGGATGTTTTCTCTGTAACCAGATCTCTGTCTGGAGCAGAAGGGGACTCAGTTGGGAACCAGCCTTGCCTCTCTCCAGCTTCCTGTTCTCCCTTCCCAAAATAAGGGATTCCTTCTCACCCTACAGGAGCTCAGCAGTGCACAGCCCTATTCCCAGTGCCAGCCATTCCCACTGCTTCCAAGGTCTGGAAACAAGATCTAGATTTCAAAATCTAGAAACATCAGCTCCTTCTTCTCTTCCTTCTCCATAGCTCACTTGCAGCTCCCTAAGGGCTCCCCTGATTTTATCCAGAAAAAAACCCCATGAGTTTAAGTAAGAGCTCACAGTCAAAATCTGTATTTTTTTACATAGAGGAGCAGGCACTAAATGAAAACTCTCTTGGCTGTTATACAGGTCAATACTCCTCCAGAAACCAAACAATCAGGCCATGTTCCTCATTAAATAACCACAGTATGAACACCAATATATTCTGTTAGCTTGGTGCTGGCTAAAGGATGCTCCAACCCCTTGGAAATAGACTCTGGCTGTGATTGCAGATTTGAAGAGAAGCCTTAGAAGTGGTGGTTTTGACACAGGGGGTGAGAGGCCACTGCAGAAATGGATGGGAAAATAACAGAAGATTGGGAATGAGATGAGTTTTAAGGTCTCCTCCAACCTGAACCATTCTGTGATTTCTAAGTGACAGGAGAGGAGCCCCCAGAGCACTGGGGGTGGCTGCAGCACCTGCTGCTCCCTCTCTGCCCTGGTGACCCAGAGCAGCACATCCCATTGTCTGCTGGGACCACAGGAAGGGTCATCCCCCCCAGCACATCCCAAGCTGCTTCTCCTGCTCCCTGCTGGCCTTGGAAGCTGCCAGCCAAACAGGAAACCCGTGCTGAAAAACAAACCAGTGCCACCCAGTGAGAGAAAATGAACCGTGTCCCCAAGGAGCTGGCTCAGAGAGGACGTGGCTTTGTGTGGGGAACTGGAGGAGCAAATGGCCAACCACAGTTCATCCCCTCACATCCATCCCAGGATGGACCCAGCATTTCCACTGGCTCACACCAACCCCCTTGGGCACTTGGCAGCAATTAAGAGGCAACTGCAGCAGCCCTGAGCCCTTTTGAAAGCAGAGCTGGATCGTTATGTACCAAGGGAACTGTGCCACCCATTGCCAGCTAATCCTGCTCCAAGAGCCCTACAAGGAAGAACCCCTATGGGGTAATGAGAAACTTAAACCAAACACGAGGCTCTTTTCTAAAAGGGCCATTTATCCTCAGAGGGGAAGCAGGAAAACACACATGGCACCACTCAGAGCTGCGTGCTGCCTGCTTGGTACTGCGAGTTCTATTTTCACATTTTTATAATTATCACATAATGCATAATGTGACACAAACCAGGAGACGTCAGCTCTGTGCAGAGCCAAACCCAGCACAGGCAGGCACTGCATGGTCCCCACAGGGCAGCCAGAGCCTGTGCTGCTCCTCCTGGCCCCATCCCAAGAACACTAGCCACGTCCCTGTGCCCCAGGCCACCCCCTGGAGCAGCACAGCCCAGGGCAAAGCTGCTCCTGCCCTCAGCCTGCCCAGGAGAAACCCCTCACCTGCAGCCCAGGGCTGTGAGAGAGGTGTCAGAGCCTGCAGTGGCTCTCAGCCCCTCGTGGGCACTGCCCAGCCTGCAGAGTCAGGTTTTCGAGCCAGGCAGGTGTGCTCTGAACTGAGAAAGTCCAAACACAGCCCCGAGGTGCCCTGTGGGGTCAGGCCAGCACTGTGTCCTCAGGGCACGTGGTCAGCATGGCAGGACACCCACACCCTGCTGCTGCCCCTGTCCAGCCTTGTGAAATCCCCAAAATTCTTCCTAGAGACACGGGATAAGTGAAACTTGTCACCATTCAGGGCTTCAAGCTCCTTCCCCTGAGGGTCCCTGCCCAGGGCACCCCTCTGGCTCTGTGTTCCCCATTCAGGATCTTCTGTTCTCCAGTCTCCCCCAGCTCTGGCACTGCCCTTGGCAGCCCCTCTGCTCTGTACAGCACAGGCCAGCAGCTCCCTCTGTGACCAGTGGCTGCCCTGAGACAGGCCACAAAAGGATGGCTGGCTAAATGATGCACCAGCCCCTTTCCTTACCTTGAAATAGCCTCTGGCTGTGGCTGCAGATTTGAAGAGAAGCCTTAGAAGTGGTGATTTTGACACAGAGGGTGAGAGGCCACTGCAGAAATGGATGGGAAAATAACAGAAGATTGGGAATGAGATGAGTTTTAAGGTCTCTTCCAAGCGGAAGAGGCTGGAAGCCCTGTGGGGCTGGGACATCATAACTCCTGGGAGATTTGCCCTGGGCTCGTGACAGAGGATGGAGGCTCCAGCTCCATGGAGCACCTGGGCTGGTGAGGGATCCCTGCCTTGGCTCCAGCACCCTGGCACGGGCACATTCCTGTCACAGGGCCACTCACACACACACACAGAGCTGTGCTTTTCCTTGTTAAAGGTCTCACAAACTTCTCATCCTCACACTCAACCCCAGCCCTTGCTCTGCCATCAGGACCAGCTGAACCTCACTGTGCAGAAGCAGAGCCTGCAGCAGGGTGCACTCGAGTTCAGCCATGGCTGGCACAAGGCAGCAGCTTTGAGAGATTTCTGCAGCAGGTCCTGCTGAGAAGAGCAGAAATTATCTCGAGGAGAGCTTCCTCCTGTATGGGAACTCCTTCATTTCCACAGAACTGAAAGGGTTTGCTCTCCCTCCCCACCCCGACATGCAGGACACAGACAATTGTGCAGTGCTGTGGAGCAAGGATGACCAAGAGGGGGGAATAAAGCATCTTTTTTCCCTCCTGTAGGAAAGTATTGCCCAAGTAACCAGCTGGACTGAGGGGGGGCTCTTCCAGAGGAACTGGCATGCTCTGCTGTTCCTAGACTAAATAGATTGCTGAGCTTCTCCAGCCAGTGCTGGTTTACAGAGAAGCTGTACAAAGTAAATATCTTCCTTCCAAGGCCAAACCCCTGCTGGTGCCAGCTCTCAGCTCAAAGCAGATGTCCCTGCCTGGGCTGCAGAGCCCCCAAGGAGCAGGGCCAGGTGTCCCCAGCTGTGCTGTGCAGCCCCTCGGGCAGCTGGAGGGGACTGGGGGTGTCAGACAGGGAAAATTCCTCGCCGAGGAGATGGGACTACAAGCAGCACTCCATCAGGGGTGTTTCAGTCTCTCAGTGAAGCCAGGGAGTTGCTGTGTAACCTCGGGGAAGTAGCTTAAGTTTTTGAGTGGCAGAGTTGAGCAGCAGAGCGAGTCTGAGCTGAAGAAATCTGCTCTGGAGGGAGTGTCCTTCGTCAGGCAGAGAGAGAAAATGTGATTTATTATTAGCGATGCATTAGGGAAAGGAATGGGATTCAGCAGTGCTGAGGTTGCTTCTAAGCCTGACGCAGGAGAAAGCTCAAGGCTGAGTGAGGACCCTCCTCCTGAGACCAGCTCAGCTGGGCAGAGCACGTGTGAGGGATGGAGCTGCACTCAGGAACTCCTCTGCCAGCTCCTCCACCACAGGGACCACGGAGAGCTGGGCACTGTCCAGAGGTGCAGCACAAACACCAAAGCACCAGCCCCTCACCTCAGGGCATCCAGGAGTCCACGTGGTGTCAAGTGGGGAGTGAATTGTAAAGAAATCTGTCTTGGATAAAACAAGAGGTCAGTTCATCCACGGGACACGTACAGAGGGGCAAAGCCAGCAGTCTGCAGTCCTTTCCTGCTTTCAAGAAACTTGCAGGATCAGGCAAAATTGGAAATTTAGCCCAGCAGCAGTGAAATTGCCTTTCACAAAAAAACCTCTGCCTGCATCTGGTGGCTGAGAGCACTGCCAAGGCTTTAACCCTCTGCTGTTAACAGAGAGAGATATTGATGAGCGTCCCCCTGGCGAGGGAAACCAAATGGTGTTTTTAACCTCAGTGGATTCTTTGCAGCTTTCCAATTCCTGAGCGGGGCTGGAGCTCCAGACAGGGCTGTAATTGAGATGCATTATCCTCTGCCCCTGAAACTTTCCCAGGCACACATGTGCACACACACAGACCGTGCATTCAGCTATAAATACATTCCGTACCTGCCCAGGCATTAAGCTGCTGCTCAGGGGCTGTCTGGCCATTTCCCTGCCAGCTCTGCAGTCACAGCACCCAGCACTGCCAGCCCAGCGTGACAAACGGAGCAAACACAGCCAGCCAGCTGCAAACCTGGCCACGAAAGGCGGGAGAGGGTCTTTTAAGGACCAGTCCCCTGGAAAGGCAAGGATCTGGGGGGTTTTCATCCTGAAAGGGATGTGGATCTCTTTAACTCTCCCACAAACAAGAGCAGCAACTTGCTGATGAGCCACCTACCCTCCTCTTCATCCTGAACCAGCCACCATCTGTGCCCAGCACGGCAGAAAATCTCCCTCCAAAATCTTCCAACCTCCTCTGTTACATTAACCTTGACAAAAGGCCAAATTCCATCAGAATAGGCTGGTCCCATTCATAGCACAGCATCTCCTGGGGGGGAGGAAGTTTGTCCTTGAAGGGTTTCAGTGGCATAAGGACCTGAAGCTGCACCACTGACCTGAGCACAGCTTAGCTCTGAAAGGCTCTCCAGACACAGCTCCTGAAGCTCTGACCAAATGTAGGTTTCAAAGCACAGACCTCACTAAAAAATGGGCATTCCCTGCAAGCAGGGTTTGCTTACAGACCAGAGCCTACAATGGAAACCTTTTAACAAAATATTTAATAACAGCTTCAGTCTTTCTTTTAGCCTGGGAGTGCAAATGGGTTACATTAGAATGAGAGGTACCTTTCTAGAGACCTATAAGCTAAGAAAAATCATATCCTCCCCTTATGAAACACGAGATGTGCCAAGGGTTATTTCCATCTCAGAAGAGATGATCCACCAGTGAATCCTAAAGCATTTCATGAGAGCTAAACACCTCCACCAACAGCATCCACCTCTGTCCAGCTGCAGAAGGGAGAATTAATTCATAGAAAAGGAAAATAAGGCACAAAAATCTTGTGATAGGTGTCTGGAATCATAATCCTGTAACCAAACCAGTGTGGCAACCTGATCACATGTGATTAGCAGAAGAAATCATATCCTCTCCTGGAGAAAAAGGGGAAACTCATTCTAAAGGACGCAGAAACAGTTTACAACTTAACATTGACAAAACCTCACAAATCTAAATTGAAAAGCTGATCAAAGGATTGTAGAAACAAACCAACAAAAAAAGAGAATTTTTTCAGCTTTGTACCACAATATCCAAATTGCTAATCCAAATTTTTCCATGTTTATTTGAAGCATTCTTCAGAGGTCCTCAAAATTTTGCTGTCTATCAGTTTGAGGCCCATAATTTTCTTTCTTTTGCATTGTCCCCCCACACACTCCCTCGTTGAATGAATTGCTAGGGTTGCTTTGCCTCTGGCACACAATGAAGCCTCACACATCCAAATGTCTCCAGAAGTTTGTGCCCAGCTCACTTTGAAGGTGTTTTATCTGGACATCCAGCCCCCAGCCCCCTGGCTCTTCAAAGAAGAGAGAAACTGAAGGCTGAGCTGGCTAATTCCAAGAGGAAATAGCTCCTTCTGCAGCAGCCAGTGAAGTGACCACTTTGATTACCCTGATGTAAAATAATGAGATTTGGCCCAGTTGTTATTTTTCCACCAAGAATTTCACAGAAGCCAAGGAAAGCAGGAATTATATCAACTTGAGACCACTATCAGGTCACCAGGCACCTTCCCCTTCCAGGTCCTCAAACACTGGGCAGCTACAGGCACCTCACATGCATGTGCTGTGCTGAACTCACTTCAGAGAGCTGCACCAGCAAAGGGAGAAAAATTTCTTGCCTAGGAAATACCAGGGGAACAAAAAAAGAGGCTGAAAAATTGCAAAAGTCACCTCTCAGTGTTCAGGGGCCTTACTTAGCTCCTAACTCTGTTTTGCCCCAGCAGTGCACCTGCTGCCTATGTGTTTCCGAGTCACAGAGACAGAATTTTCCAGCAGAAGTGTAACTTCAGGGAGGTCAGGGTGCTGTTTTCCCTCCTGAATTTCCATCAGGTTCTCCACTCTGACCTGGGAAGTTCAGGATGCCACAGCTACTCTGGATTTCACAGCAGTGGCTCTCCAAGAACTCAGGTCTGTGTGTTCCAAAAACACAAACCTGCCTCACCGTTGATTTCCCCTGACCTCGAGCACACAAGTGTGGGATAGAGCTGAGCAATTCAGACCACGTACCACAGAGGGCAATAATTCTTCCACCCATTCATTAGATGCATTTGTTACTGGAAATGATGTCAAAGTGATTCAAGTGGATGAAATAACAAAAGAAAACCTCTGGAACCGAGAGGCACTTGCCCAACCCTCACTGCTGCAGATGCCTGGTCTGGCAGAGGTCAGGACTGTGGTGAAATGCCCCTTCTCAGAGAAAAAGCCAAATGTCATCATCAGATCCTGCAGCGAGTGGGAGAAGGGACAGTCTGGCTTGAACTAAACCTTGGAAACCTGAGAAGATTGCACGGGATTAGCCAGTGGGAAACACAAAACCCCAAAGCCACAATTACCAGCCCAGCAGCAGCTCTCAGCCATCCCAGCACTGCTTTTGTGGGAAAAGCCAAGAGCAGAGGGCCTGATCCCTCCTGCCCTAAGGCAGCTCCTGTTTGGGAAAGGAATCCAGGTTTTCAGGGCAGGCATCTCTTGGGAAAAGTGTCAGGAATGCCACGGGGTGGGCAGTGGAGCAAGGTGGGAGAGGGCCTGACACACACACAGCTAAAAAGTCTCAGTGAGGGGAAGGGAGCCACCCTACACCTGGGCCTATTCCTGGATATTAAAGAGCCTTTTAGGCCTGTGAGATATTAGGGATCACGCTCGCTCCATGCACAAGAGATGCTTTGAAATGGCCACAGCCTTTTTATTCACAGAAACTGCCTCTGAGCTGCCTTTTCTTCTCTCTGGGCAGGAGTTTACACCAAGGTTTTATTTGGCTTCGGGGCAAACACGATGCTTTGCAGGAAAGCACTGTCAGACAGACCCCTCTCCTAGGCAAGCAATTAGGAGAACAAATAGCTCCTTCTTAACCCACAGGGGAGGCTGCCAAGCCCTCTCCCTGCTATTCTCGGCCTCCTGGCTCAGAAAGGGTTACGTGCAATCTAAAAGAGTGGCTTGTCCTGCTCGGGCAGCTTGGGAAACTGTGCAGATGGCAGCTGGCAGCAGAGCTGGGCTGGGGACACTCTGCAGAACCGGGAACAGGAGGAATCCTCCGGAGGGGACCGGGAATAGCAGCGTGGGGCTGCTTTGGAACTGTCAGGTGCTCCCCCAAGATCCAAGCCCAGGCAGTTCCTGCCCTGCAGACCCTGCAGACGAAGTGCAAGGTGGTGCTGCGGGCAAAGATAAATGTGCAGACCTCGTTTTAAGGGTAAATACCTGGAGTGCTGTGAGGTAGAGGGCAATTGTGGTGCCAGACCTGGGTGCAGTGGTGGGAGCATGGGGAAGTGCTGGAAGCAGGAGCAGCAGCTCTCCAGGGCTCCGTGGGGCTCTGTCTGCCTCTAAGTGCAACTAATTTCCAGCTGTGATGTCAAAATTGAAGTTTTGACTACGTGCAGCATTTTAGATTTGCTGTGAAATCTCTGTATTTTCCACTTTGTTTCCTAAATCCACATGGAACGTCCCTAATGCTTTAGTTTTAACTGCAGTTTTACTCCTGTCTCTCTCAAACAGGCATTACTTATATCCCACCTGAGAATAAGCAGTGTAGGTCACAATTCAATGAATTTGTAAAGGTTCAGTGCTAAAACACAGAAATATATTTATAAACCATATAAATAAATCCACAGGAGGACAGCCAAAACCTGCACACAAGATGTCTTATCCTTAATTTAAAACCAAACCAAGCTTCACAAAGCAAGAGGACTTTAGAAAAGCATCAAGCACTAATTAGGAGTGGTGTCAACAAAGTGAAGGGCAGTTCTTAAGAAATAATGTGGAATTTGCTGTCAGTGGAACTCTCAAAACTTGGCTGCTCACTTTTATTGGCCAGCAATGGCAAGAAGGTGCTGCTGTTCAAAGAGGACATCCTACATCCAGAAGGAAAGAGAATAAATCCCAGGGCAGCCCTTCATTAAAGCAGTTTAAAGTTTTCCCCAGAGCTGTGTGACTCCTCAGAGAGCATCTGTCACGTGTTCTCAGAGATATCTGATGAATTCTCTGGTTGTGGGCACTTCCCTTTCTAACTCTGCTACCTGGAATGCCCTTTTTCCACCCCCAGGAAAAGCTGGAGGCAGAAAGCTGGACACTGAGAGGGAAAGGGTGAAATAAGAAGGTTCATTTCAGGGGAGCTTCCTGCAGTTCAGCTGCTCCTCAGAAAGCACCTCAGCTACCAGGACATCATCTGAGCTTTCCTCACAGGGACTCACAGCAGTTCTTCCTCCCAAAAGCCACCAGCTTCACAGGCTGGAAACCTGATACAGGTGCAGGAGGCTCTGCTGGGAGTCTCAGTCTGCCTTCCTTGTAGGGAAAATCAAGGTTCTCTCTTCCCATGGCATCTGAGGCTTCTCCTGGAGTGTCCCTGTCCCAGTCTTCCGTGCAGAACAGGTAGAAAAGATGAGAGCAGGGACAGGATCACCTTTAAATTAAAGGGGTGACAGAGAAAGAACGGGACAAATAGGGCAGGGAGGTGAGGAAGAGCAGTGCATCCTGTGTTAGACTTGATGCCTTGTGATCCTGCTCCTCATCAGGACAAACTCATACCCAGCCTTGGAAAGAGGTCAGTGTCAAAAATACATGAAACAAAGCTCTTGGCATTTTCTTACTGAACTGGAAATGCACAGGCCCTATTCCTGGGAAAAAAAGGGAGATCCCTCCTCTTTCTCTGTGTAAGAGTGAGGGAAAAACCCTTCAACCTTTCAAGATGTAGTTTGCAAATTCCCTCTCTCTCACAAGCTCTGGATGAGAAAATGTTACCAATAATCTCTCTGTGTTGTCCAGGAGGAAATGAAGAAGTGGGAGGACAAAACAAATCCTTGTGTTGAGATCATGGAAAGGCTTTGGCTGTGCCTGGAGTCCAACAAACTTTCCTGCTCCCCAGTTTGTGCCTGGTGAGACCATTCATGGGCAGAGCAGCAGGATGGATCCAGGGGGATCACTACCCATACACCCCATCCCATCTCTGCCTCATGAGAGGCTCAAGAACACATTCCACTGGTGGAATCACAAAGAAATTGCCCTCATTGGGATCCTACATCAGTGTTTTTTATGGTGTTGGGGTGAGAAGTGTCTATTTATCCTCTTTCATTTCTTGTTAAAAAGCAGAGCCCCTGTCAGAGCCGAGGAGAGCTGCAGCACAGAGGAGACATTATTCTCAGCTTTGGATTAAGATCAGTATTTTAATGAAAGCACTTATTAGCCCCAGCTGGGGCTCAATTTTCCAGTGAGAGGAGAAAAAAAAATATATTGCCCTGACCATTCTTCTCTGGGGATTGCACTGAGACATCTGAGAGTATCAATTACTGATCATAATTCTCTATTGGAAACCAACAGCTGGGGGAAAGCCTCTGGCTGGAAAGGCCTGGATTGCTTTACATTTGAAACTGTACATGGCTACATTTGAAACTATAGTTCCTGGCTTTTTGGTGTCCATTCCTTTCCCACTCTGGGATGCTGGCAGCTCCCAGTGGGCTGCAGGAGCCCTGCTCTTGCCACCCTCTCCCACCCATGTCCCCTCAGCACCCAGCAGAGGTGCACTGGAACTGGGAAGTGCAGGAAATTTTGGGACCTGGATGGTTGTCACTGCTGTCCCCTGCTCATGGGAACATTGTTCAGCCAGAAGAGCTCAAAGGGCTCCCCCTTTCTCCTGCAGTTATGGGGTGGAGGAATGACCACGGGGACACAAGGTTATCCCTGGGGAACACAGATCCTCACATTCTCTCGGAATGTTTGTACTTTCTGGTGACTTAGGCACCCAGACCCCATCAGAACAGGCTTGGGAAGGTTTGGGACTTAATGCAGGGGTAAAAGGAAGGTGAATAAGCAGTGCTGGAAGGGGCAGTGGCACTCAGGGGTCTCCACAAACACAGAGAGCTTTTCTCTGGACACAAACAGCCCCCGAGCTGGAAGCTTGCAGTGGGAAGTAAAAGTTAATTCCACCTCAAAGCTTTTACAAGAGCTGATGCAGGAATGGATGCAATCAGAGCTGGAGGAAGCTGCTCTCTCAAAGTGAAACCTCATAAAATGCACACGAGTTTCATCAGGAGGGGCAGGGCCCTGCCTGGGTCAGCAAGGAGGCTTTGCCAAGGAGCTGGCACAAGGGCCAATGTCCCCAGCAGCAGCTGGGATGTGTGGGTGAGGTGTGTGCAGAGCCACCAGAACCTCTCCCCCGTGGCCCCCAAGGTGGAGGAGGTGGCAGCACTTCCCTGCTGCCCCCAGGGATGGAGCAAACGGACAAAAAAAAGGCAGGGACACCCCCAGATGTGTGCCAGCAGTCTCTGGGAGAGGTTAAAGCTGTCTTCACGTGAACAGCTGCACTGACCCGTAATGGATGGGCACTCCCAAAGGCAGATTTCCCAAGAACAGGCTCTGTGTGTGTGCCACGTGCCTTTCTGGGGCTGGGGGATGTGTCAGGGACAGGCAGGCAGGAGGGGAGCCCACTCCAGCAGTGGCCAGGTCGAAGGCTTCACATCCTTTCAGCTGTAGTGGCTGGAGTTATTTTTTCTCCACTTGGATAGTCAGATCTAGGTGGGTTTTATCAGAATATCAAATCAATAAAATGCTCTGCCTGGGAATCTGTTTTCTAAATGCCATGGAAAAAAAAAATCCCAGCTAGCCTGGGACCAAGTAGCTCAGGAATTTCACAAGAAAGCAAAGGAAATCCCAGGCATGTTGGCCTTGAGAACTGTGCTCCTGCCTGAGGTTTGATTAACTTTTTTATTCCCCTCCTCATCCCCACAAGCAGCTCATCCCAGCTGAGCTGGCAGCCTGATTCCCTGCAGGGAACAGGAGGCAATCTGCATGAAAACCAAACCTTGGATGACTTTCCCACCTTTTAAAAGAGAAAAAAAAAAAATCCTCCCTGCTGGCCCTAGACTGTGATAACCCGGGGCTGAGGAGGCACCTGTTCAGCCCCAAAGCCCAGCCAGTCTGACACGATCCATTCCAGCTCCCAAAACCCCTCCAGCCAAGGCACACAGCGCCCGCAGCTGCTCCCAGCCAAAGGCAGATGCTAATCCTCATCTCCTGGAAACAGGCAGTGAGCACCTGAAAAGAAACCCAGTCCCAGCATCACACAGACCAGCCATTCAGCTCAGGCCAGTCCCATTAGATTTGGTTGACAAAAGAATCCAACGTGCACATTTATAATTTGCCAGGGGAAGAAAAAAAAAAAAAAAGGAAAGGGAAAAAAAAAAAAAGAGAAGCCAAGCTTTCTCCTTCTGAATGGAGATTTCTGTGGCCCAGCCTCCCTCCTCGTCAGCAGACAGGGTGGAATTCCCAGGCTACGGAGGAGATCTCCTGGGGCTGATCATGTTCTTAAAGGCATGTTCCCAATCAAGAAGGCTGGGATGAGGCATAATAATTGCATAGGCTTCCTGAGAACCGGCTTAATATCCCTCCAGACTGATTTAACCTAGTTTTTCATTCTGCTTTCACATCAAAAAATGAAGGTCTGTCTATATCTTGATATACTGCACATCAGGAAATGGAGGCGTATGGTATATCTCATCCTCCCCTGCCTGGAGCTCTCCACGGCTCGCTGCCAAGGCATTGTGTCAGCACAGCTCTGCTGATTAACGCTGGGAGAAAGAGAAACCAGTGGCCTGTTAAAGGTCTGAGAGTCAGGAGCCATCTAATCCGGGCTGGCACGGGTTTTGTGTCCTTGAAATTGGTGGGGAATAATTAGCGTCATTAGCAGCCTACATTGCGCCTCTGTTGGGCTGTAAAGACAAAGGAGGGTGGAAAGTTTTGTAGGCTCAGGGCCACGGCTGGTTATAATTCTCATTAACACAAGGATACTGGGAAATGTGTGTGTTACTGGGCAAGTGCCAGGCTTGTCCTTGCCTTTGGAGCCTCTGGAGCATCTTGAGACAGTCCCAAAATCCAGAGGTGCGCGCTGGCATTTCCCTTTCCAGCTGCCAACCTTCTGGAAGGGATCCCGAGGGGTTCAGGGAGAGAGCCCAGCCCCTGTGCCTGCCTGATGCTGCCCATGTGCCCCCCAGATGGGAGAGACAGAGTTATCAGCTCCTGCAGCAGGGACCCACACTGCCAGGGCAAGGAAAACCAGAGAGAAACACACGGCTCCATCCCAGGGGAAAATCCCAGGGAGCACCCACAGATAAACAGAGCCAGTCTGGCCACAAAGCCACTCAGAGGGAGTGCAGCCTGCCCAGCCTGGCTGTTTTGCACAGCTTTGGGTTTTTCTGTTCCCTCAGAGTGGGCTCAGCCTTTCCTGCAGGGACAGCCATCAGTCCCTGCTGTGGCACCAGCACAGCCCTTGCTGGTGTCAGAGGGGAGCTGGTGGCTGAAAAGTTATCTTTAGATTCTGCTACACAGTCAGGCTGAAATCACAACTGCTCCTCTCCATTACAAGTGCTTTTAATCCTCTAAGAAGGTGCTCTACACACCAAGGCACTGTTTGATGCTGGGTGTTGCCAGCTTAGACTTGCAAGCCCAGCTTTAAAGATGCAGCTCTGTAACAGTGCAGTAAAAAGTCACCTCTGAGGTCTGTAAGAACAGGCACCTTGCAAATGTATCCCTAAAACCCGCACATCACCATCAGCACAGCACATTTGGGAGGTCACCTCTCACTGCTGAGCTGGCTCAGAGTGGCAGAACCTCTCTGTGACAGAACCTCCCTGTGACAGCTGGGCAAGCCACCTTGGGTGCCACATTTGTTACACAACAGGGCATTTGCAAAGCCCTTAAAAAAAAAAAAAAAAAAGCAGCAGATGAATTAAGTTAGGGGACTTAGTGTCATGAATATGAATTGCTGCTCAGAGCCGTCCTGGTGACTGCTAAACTCAGATTTTGGATAAAGCCTCACCTTGTCTGGCTCAAGCTGCCTTGAGATCCCTGGACTCCCCTCAGCTCCTTTAGATCCAAGGTGGGAGGGAGCAAGAGTCCCTTAAAACACCTGGGACCAACTCCCAGGTTTCTTACTCACTCTGAGCTCAGTCCTCACTCCCACACTGTGGCAGTGGCAGCTTTATTTCATCTCTCAGCCCCCGCCCACACTCTGGCTGGTCCAGAGGCCACTGTCCCCAAGCAAGAAATCAGCTCCAATCCAGAACTTCCCTTAATTTTCTGCCATCACTCTCTGCTCTTTGCTGCATCCCTGGACAGGACAGGGCAGTGGGAGATAAACCAGGCAACCCCCTGAGCAGAAATGGCTGAGCACTGAACCTCTACAGGGCCACATTTCTGGCAGATCCTGGCCTATCTAAACAAACAGGCAACGTGACCTGAGCTCCCATAAATTTCCTGAAAATCTTTAATGATTCTAAAGGCTTAATAAAGTGTTTCACAGCAGAGGCAGCAGCCAGTAATTACAGGTTTGGAATCTGTGGGGCTGGAAGCTGAGCTCCAGCTCAGAGATTGCAAATGCAGGCAGGAATAACAGCCCTTTCAGAGCACAGCACATGCCTTTACCACCATATATTCAGTTTTTTGAGCTGCTGTGTCCCTAGCCAAGCATGCTGTCAGCAGGAGCTTTAATCAAACGGCAAAATACATTAAATATAGAGACAAATCCTTAGGGATAGAGTTGCAAAGCATTGTGAAAGTGTCAACTGACTGCTGAGAGACCATGATTTAGCAAAAAATTATAAAGGGGCAGCTACAGGCTGTGAAAGCCAGACTTGTACTGGAATTAGGATGTGCAGGAAAGGTCTGGGACCTCCCATCACATGGGAGGGTTGTCACTGCTGTGTCCTGCTCCCAGCAGCCACGCCCAGAGAGCTCCACACCACGTCTGCAGGTGGATACTCAGCAGCTGCAGCAGGTTTAGGAGAGGGGAAGGAGAGAGAGGGGTCACAGCTCCCAGGGACACCCCTCAGGCTCAAGGGGAGCCACTGTCCCAGCCTGGTTATCCAGACCTCAGCTCTGGGGAAGACATTCCTCAGGAACACACAGCCTGACGTGTGGCTTGGAAAGGCTGCCAGTCCCAAATTACTCATCACATCGCTCTGACTGCCTTTAAAATGTTTTTCATCAGCACTTTGGTCATTTTTTCACTTTTACACGTGGTGCTGTTTGCAGAGCCCCTCTTTAAAGCTGACTGACACGTTTCAAAAGCAAGCGAGTCTGTTAGCTTTTCCTTTTGCCTGTCATTACACAAGAGCAGTGCTTGAGATCCAAGTTTCTATTAAAAAAGGGGACTAAATTAAGCTCTTGCATGAGGTCTCTAGAGATGCATCAGTCAGTGCTTTCTTACACACTCCTTTTACAGAGCAGGGAAATTTGTGTACCAACACAACCACGGCTGTTCAACTGTCAAAGCCCCTAGAGCTACAGCAATCCCCAAAAGAGCAACCAAACTGCTTTGAAACTTCTGCAGTGAGGCAGGAGAGAGGAATTTGATGTTTAATGCTTTAATCATAGAGCTGGAGGCCTCCACTGATCCATGGTGCTGACGGCTGCAGGAGAGCTCACACCACGTATGGGTGAAGAACTAAAGTTTAGATAAAGGGAACTTCAAGGAAAAAGAACTGAAAGGCACAGTGAGCCCTGTAGTTCCAAGCATTGTGTTAGACTCCTCCTGGCAAGAGTCCCTTCTCATAGATCATTGCAGGATTTGTTAGTTGTTTCTACAAATTTAGAAAGAAAACATCTCACACGCCCGCTGCGATGGGGAATGCGCCAAAGCAAGTAAAGAGCACATTGTTCATGTTTCCAGAGATCTTTCCATCCCATTGAACCATTCCATTGGTTCAGCCTGTACAACGAGAAAGCAAATGGCTCAGATTACTTATCTCATTAAAAAAAAAACCCTCTGGATTTTGCAGTGCTGCATCCCTCAGTTTCCAGAGCCAGCCTGGGATGTGGTGAATAATGCAACTCTCAGTCCTGCTTTAGCAAAACAGATGAAGTCCTGACTTGTTCTTCTCTTGCTGGTGTTTTTGGAAAATGCAGGAAGGAAAAAACTGTCAGACAGAAATAGTCTGTGTGTCACTTCAAGCCAATCACTGAGAACCTGGACTCAGAGCCCACTGAGGTCAGTGGAAAGATTCCTGCCGACCTCCATGGGGTTTGGCTCAGCCCCACACCAGTGTGCTCCTGCAGGTGTAGGTTTACATGTTCCTTTTCAAAGACTGCCCTCAAAAACCACCTCAGCCACAGCTGCATTTGTCTCTAGCAGGGAGCTGCCACCCTGCCTTCAGCAATGTTCCTGCTCCGGGGCCAGATCTCCCAGCCAGCACATCCCTCTGTCTCCTCCTGCAGCCCTGCCCATGTTGGAGGGCCACATTTCCAAGTGTGCAGTCACACAGAGCTGGCCCGGCTCTCCCCTGCGTTTTTTCCCTCCGTGGCTCACAGCACTGCCATGCCAGCACTGCAGAGCCATCCAAGCTTTCTTGGGAACTGCAGAGTTAACTTCCCACATTAACATTCCTTTGGGTGAGGGCTCTGCTCTTTGCTGCTGGCTGGCAGAGCTGGGCAGGGGCAGAACAATACGTGGTGACATTCATATAAATTTCTCTTTATGGATATATATTAATAGCAGCACTTCTTTCACTTTATCCTTCTAGATAATCCCCAGCAAGCTCTCTTCTGAATATATCACTTCATATTCCAGAATACTGAATGAGGAACTCAGTTCCAACTTGAGGTAAAAAACCCAATTCTTTTCACTTCTTAGCTTATTTTAGCTAACTCCAGGAAAGGCTCCATCAGGTCACACAGAGATCACTGACAACCCAGAGTTAAAATCACCTCCTGAGTCTGATGCAGGAGAAAGAGGTGCCTGTACTACCAGCAGTCCTGTAAACTGAACAGAAGGTGAAATCAATGTGCACCTTGCCTAAATAAGTCACTTATTGTGTGCTTGGGTGTCCCTCTCTACTCCCCAAATTGTCTTTGAACACTCAGAGTTTTTCAAGTCACTGAAGGGACAATTACACACTGCACTGAGCACAAAAACCAAACTTACACAAGGCAGTGCTGAACTCAGAGGATTAAAGGACAACCCTGGGAGCAGCAGCAGTGACAAGTGAGCACCAAGAACGTTCCTCCACCTTTCTGATTGCTCACTGAGCCTTGGCACAGCTCCAGGTGTGCACCAGCACTGCCTTTCCTTGCTGCAGGTGTGTGTGCAGTGCAAACAGGGCCTGGGATGGGGATCCAGATGTGCCAGAGGGAAGGCAGGCTCTGAGATCCATGGCAGGAGGTGACCTGGGGCTCTGCACAAGCTGGGAGTGAATATGGAACTGCCAGGGATGATCTGTGCAAGAATTTATTCATTTTGCCAGAATTGAGGTGGCATCCATCTGTAACTCCTGGGCACAGGATGAGGGATCAGGGTGACACTGGCTCTGTGCCTGGCTCTGCTGCTCCCTCCTGCACTGACACTGTGCCACCTTTCAGCTCTGGGCCTTTTCCTGTGCCTCAGTTTCCCCATGTGCAGGTCTGGACATCAAAGCTGCTGTGTGTAATTTTTAAAGAAGGGAGCAAGCCAAAAAAGGGATGGAGGGAATGGAAAAGCAAATCCTTCCAATATTAGTCAGCCCTTACTTTGGCTGAGTAAGCAGCACAGAGAGGAGGAAGGAAAAGGAACCAGGAAGGCTGGAAGTGCTGGGTTCCAGACACTTCCACCGTGGCAACGACATCCCTTTAACACAGGGGACAGTTCAAATCAGCAGCCCTGAGCCTGGTCCTGCTGGGCTTTGCTCCCTGCCAGCAGGGCTCAATGTGCTGCTTTGTCTCTCAGAGGGAACGTGGAATCGCTGTCCTTCATTACTTACAGATGTGCAGATATCTGAACCTGCTCAGCCACCAGGCTGAGCTGCCAGCCAGAGCCAAGGGAGGTTCACAGGAGGCTTAAGGAGACTATCCTGAGAGATGAGAGTTGGGTTTCTGCTGTTCAGTTCATGCCATTTGCCCCTGGAAAACACCTGCTGCTTTCTTCCCTTGCACTCACAGGGAAGCAAAAGACAATTTCATGCTACTCCTTATCTGCCTCCTCTGCATCCTCCAGCCAGTTCCCACCAGTGGTTCCCTATCAGGTGTCACATCTGGGAGGGATGGAAAGCTGACAGGCAGAGAGATGCCTGCCCAAGCATCTCAGATTAACCATTTCCCTGCTTTTCCCTGTGTAAACCATGCTCACAGGGTCAGGGGTAGGTAAATAACTGCAGACTGTGGAAGTTCTCCTCAGCCTGGGACAGCGTCAGTTGATACGACCCTGGCCCTGCCAAAACTAACACCAAACATGTGTTGACTTCAGCACTCCTGCAGAATTATAACAACACGATGCTGTGACATTCCCCAGGGTGACTCCCTTCAGACCTGAGGCCGTGGGAAGATGAAATGTCCACCCCTAGAGGATGGGGTGAGGAGGAAGGGAGCAGGAGATCAGCAGATCCCAAAGTGCAGTGAGAGGAGCTGAGTTAAGGTGAGCATTTCACTTTTACTCTGAAGGATTTAAGTCTTTAGAGGACAGACTGACAATCTTTCAGCATTGCTCTATCAGCCCATTTTCTGGGAAGAGCACATGGGATCATTAAGGACAGGAAACTTCCCAGTGAAGACTGAACCATCTAATGGCAAACCCTAACCCTAATCCAGAGCAGGCCCCAGATTCCTGGCAGGGACCAGTCATACATCTACAAATCACTAAGGTTAAAAAATCCTGGTGATAAAAACCACAAGCTGAGACACTTGGGGCATGTGCATTTATCTAACACTTGTCAGTTGAGATTCCTCTTTTACCTAAACACACTGAAGCAAAGGGACTTTCAGGGGATCTCTGAAAACAATGGGGACTTGGAAATTAAAAAAATTCCCAGTTCTTGGGCTAATGTTCCAATGACTATTCCCTTTCTTAAACACAAGGCAGCTAAGTTTACAACAACTGCTAAATTTGCAATAGTGAGGGGTAGAACATAACAGGATTTACAGGGTTAGGTTTAACAGGGTTGAAGGTTAACAGGATTTTAAGGTTAGGACTTAAAATAATACAGCAAAAATGAAAATCCACAGTTACAAAGAACTCTGTGTATCATTAATTTCCTTCTCCCTGCCTCTGCACAGGCTGTAAATCAAACCAGATCAGGAGATGTCACCAGCCAGTGCTGTCCCCCCCAGCTCAGAGCCCTGCGCTGGCAGACAGGATACACAGGGGGTTTATTTTCAGGGCCCTGACACTGAGCTGTTATGTGACACCTTGAAGGTCACAACACATTTCTGCTGCTTGTCCCACCAGCTGCTGGGTTAGGTTATGATTATTTCTATTATTTCTACCCCTGCTGCTACAGGCACTACCAGGGAACCCCCCGCAGATACCAGGATCTCACGGTGCAAATCACTCTGCACACAAGTTCTGTCAAAAACCTCTTCTCCCAGGAGAAATTGATGCCCTAAACCAAAGGAAAACAGGTGGAAACAGGCAGAAATGCTGATCTGGGGGGCCAGGGCAGCCCTCACCCCGGGCTCAGTGTCCTGGCTGAAAGCACTGATCTCTTTTGGGGTTACCAATCATCACTGGGCTATCAGCAACACACAGCTCATGTGCACAAAGCTCCTGAGGTGCACACAGGGGATTGAAACACAGGCAGACAGATCCTGAGTGCCCAGAAGAAAACCCTTAATCCAGGCCTTGAGTCTTTCCTAAGAACCGCGCCTTTGCGGATTCGAGCCGCGCTCCGAAGATGCCCGGGACGAAGATTTGACACAAAGTGATGCCAGGGAGCACTTCTGCTGGCTTTTGTTTCTCCATGGATGCAGAATCCTGCCTAAAATAACCTCCAGCTAGAAATACTGGGCTGCCCTGGCTGCGTGGCCTGGATTTCTCCTCCAGCACCCTGAATTTCACACACAGGGTGAGCTCCTGGGTGTGCTGTGCCTGGCGTGGGCTGGAATTGATTATAGGTTTTCCTGCACTTCCATCCCCATTAGTTCTGCATCACGGAGAGTGTGGAACGCAGGCACTGCCAACCCAAGAAAATTAAGATGTGACATGGTTTTTCAAGGACATATGCTCAGGGCATGTGGTTTTTTCCCCCTCCTCTATCAATGCAAATCCCAAATGGAGCTATCAACAAAAATAAAGGGAACAATCCTGACCCAGTTTAAAGTTGTGTGGGTTTTTTTTTTTCCTTTCATTCTTTTGCTTCTCAAGGCCAGAGACAGAACAGAGGCCACAAGCATAGCTGCCAAAACACATATACATGTTGGATGCTTTTGTCTAACGACACTATGAAGTGCTAAAATATTAAATATGTCAAGCAGAAAGGTTTTCTCTGGTCTTCAGAGCTCTGCAAAATGGCAATAAAAATGTAAAATAAGAATGCTGAATAATCAAATGTGGTTTCTTTTTTTAAATGTAAGTAGTAAAGGCTGAGTCCTGGATACTTTGTGTTAAGAGCAGAGACAGCTCAAGGATTTTCAGCCCCTTTCTTCCCCTGTGCTGGAGGGATCATTTTTAGGGATAAGGGACATGTAGGGTCCCACTAGCAAACATCCTGAATTGTGAGCATCAGGACCAAACATCCTGTATCAGAGGGGATTTTGCACCATCCAATCCAGGCCCTGAAATTCACAGTAAGCTTGGCTTTGCAGTCCCCCTGCCCCAGCTCAGCATTGTTCAGAGCCAGACTTTAGGCTCAGGGCTGTTTTCCAGTCCTAATGATCTGCTCAGGTCCTGACTTCTCCAGCAAGACTGCCAGCAAGGAGAGGTGCAGAGAGGAGGATATCTGGAAAAGCAAACACTCTCCTCAGGTGAACTCAGGGGTGACCCCCAAATGTGACCCCAAAGGTCAGCAAACAGCCCCTGAGTGGCCGTGACAAACTCTGCTGAAGACTGCAAGGACAAGCTGGGACATAAAGTCCACTCTCCCTCCCCAAACCTGCCGTGCTGCTCATCACCCCTGCTGTTATTTAGCTGTTCAGACCGTGCTCCCCCCTCCATCTCACAGCACCAGGGATGGGACAGCAAAAGCTGGGGCTGCAGCAGAGCCCCTCAGTTGTGTTGGTGGTACTCCTGTTGTTGTTGTTGTTGTTGTTGTTGTTATTATTATTATTATTATTATTATTATTATTATTATTATTATCTGCAAGTAAATACCAAGCAATTATGGTGTTCTGAAGTGACCTTCTGGAGCATGTGCTCACGGAGCCCATGGAGCTCAGCCAAAGCTACTATTGTGGATTTCATGCCAAGGCTTGGGAGAACCCTGGCTCCCTCCCATTGTTTTCTTTGGCCGGGCTCTGTGGATTCTCAGCCTGGCAAGAAAGCCCCGTTTTAAAAGTACTGGCAAGCCCCGTGCAGTTTGTCACAGCACGGCCCATGATTTAGGACCTTGACTTAGGCTCAACACTGGGCTCTTTTGTTGGGCCATCGCTCGCGACTCCGCGCGAGCTCACGAACGCCGCTCGGCTCCGGGGTGGGTGGCAGGAGGATTTTCCCCCTGGATGTGCAATCCAGAGTGGGAAATCGAGGCAACCTTATCCACCAGCCTCGCAGGCTCAGGATGGTGCAAACGAAGCTTTCTCACACAGTGGGTGCTTCTGAGAAAATTGCTGCATATCTGGGTAAAGCCAGAGCTGGAGGAGAAGGATTTGC
>VWZV01007126.1:90487-151818 GCA_013397155.1 Irena cyanogastra | reverse complement strand
TTTTTTTTTTTTTTGTTTAATAGAAACTCATTTGTATTTATGATTCGACCTCAGAAATAGAGGTGAAATTTGAAGGGATTAAAAAAAAAAAAAACAAACACCTCTCTGGCTCCACAAATCCTTCTTACAGGTCCCTCAGGCTTTCCTAGGACGTAGCTATAAGCAAAAAATGACTCTGCAAAAAACAGCCCTTTGGTAAAAAGCAGCTCTTGCACAATTTGTATATTTTGGAAGCCATATTTGACCATTTTACTGGCTAAGGATACCCAAAACCAGCCTCTGGGATCCAAATCCTCTGTGCAAGGAGGAGGGGGAAGAGGGCAAGCTGAATATTTAAAATCAAACCAATGAAGGAGAAAAGTCTTCTTTTAGAAATAGAGTCAAATAGCTCAAAATCTCTGTACCTTTGTGACTGGCACTGCTGAAACTCAGCAGAAAAATACAGCCCTCTCTGCTGCTCATTGATTGGAATTAACAAACCAGCCAGCCCTGAAATAACTGCCACCCTTTTTGCTGTCAAACTAATAGAGAATAATTTAATATAATTCATAAATCATGGGTAAAAATGTAAATGAGGCAGTAAACCAGCTAATTAATGACCATCCCGGACCATATCAGCAGTGACTGAAATGGCAAATAACAGCAGAGATGAGGCTTAGACTGGGGTCAGCTCCCACTAATACTGAGCCTAGCAAATCAAGGATGTGGTTGGTGATACCCCTTGGCCCCTGCAGCCAACACAGATTCCTCTGGGGTGCAAAGAGACAAGGAAATGTTTCATTTCCTCCCTTTCTAGTCCACTCTACCACCTTTGCTACATAGGATGCTTGCAGCCTTCTCACAGGAGAGTTTTGTTGGGTGTTTTACAGTCTCTGTGTGACTGCAGAGAGGACTCAGAGTCTGGGCTAGGGTATGAAAAGTGATGCCACTCTAACATATCTGACTGCATTAAAATCCTTCAATTCCAGCTCTTACTGCCTCTTTCACACCTCAAAACTGTAAGTGAAAAATATCAGAGGAGCTGCCTGTATTTCTGTCTTGATAAAAGAGGAAGACAAGGAGAAATGTCATAAGAGACAAACATGGCATGAGCCACTCTGCAGCCTTATGGCATCAACATTTGGGGGTGTCCCCTCTGGTCTGTATCTCACCCCAACAGGTTTCCCTGGGCTTCTGGCTGATGAGTTTGACCCAGCAGAGAGGTGTTTTTCTCCTTTTATGCACCTTGTCTCAGGAAGCATGGAAATCATCCTTGCTTCGTGGTGTCACATTGGAAGTGTTCTGTCCATACAGTGTTCTGCTCATACCTGACCATGGTCAAAATTCCACCTGGATCCTGTCTCTGGCACTTATCCAGAGCATTTCTAACTGGACCATACCAGTAAAAGCCAGTCCTGATCAAGACATGGCAAACCAGATCCTTGAACAACTTGGAAAGTCCTCTGATTACATTGGTTTTTTTAAAAGTCAGAACATCCACGAGCATTGCAAGGTCCAAAACAACCTCAGGATAAACCAGAGCCTGGAGATGGAAGGCATCTCCCTCCCAGTGGCTCGGTCTCAGCACAGTGATGGACACAGCTCAGGGCAGGAGGAGCTGCTGTGGTTTCTCACCAGGCTCAAAGCCTCCCACGGTTTTTCTGCAAACACACCTTGAGGCTCCCCTGTGACCAGCTGGAAGCTGATAAAACAACCATGGATTAACAAGAAAAAGGGTCAGCTCCCAGGCACCCCAGCCCCGTGTCACAGCTCACTGGTGCAAATCCCAGCTAAGCTAAAGAAAACTAAAACCTGTGCTCACACAAGCCCACTCTGATTTCTGTGTACACTTCAGGCCCCTGCAATTTCTGGTCTCGAGTTCACACCCAGACAGGAAAGGGACAATCTTGTGCTTCAGGTGTGACTGAAATCTCACTCAACTCCCCATGCTCATGAGAATTCAAGGCTAGATCTCACTGAACAGCTGACCTGACTTCAGTCTTGCCACAAGAGGCCAAACCCTAACAGAAACCACCTGTGGTATTTCAATAACATTAAATCCAAGCTGAATTCAGCCTTGTACCTGATTCGCATCCAGCACCAATTTCCTTGGCCCACTTCAAGTCTCTTGCTGTCAACACTCCAGGGCTGAGAGTCATGGAAGAATGAGCTGCATTCTGTTAAACCTCATGGCCAGTGCTGCCAGCTGAAGTGTTATTCCTGCTCCCCATGCTGAGGATGGGGGATGAAACAGAACAGTTTGTTTTCCAAATCTGATGCAAGGCTCCAGTTATTCAGCTTGCAGTTCTGACTGCGAGAGGCTTTAGCCAGCTCTGACAACATATGGATGTGGGCCATGGTCCTGGCTGCTTCCTATAGGATCTGGAAAGGTCTGAGGCATGACTCTGTCTTTCTGCTGCACTTGGAATTTGCTGTGATGCGCAGGAGGAGGAATTCCTGGGAAAGGCCAGGGCCTCTCCAAGGATGGTCCCAGATGCTCCCTCTGCACACACCAGCTCGTGAGTGCAATATTCCAAGGTCTGTGTGTTCAGCCAGCACCTGGCTGGCTGCACACTTACCTCTGCTAGTGACAGAGTAGGAAAACTCATGCACTGGTATCTCTTTTGGCTTTATTTATAGAACTCTTGTTAATGCCTCAGCTGCTCTGTGCTGAACAGCAGCAGACCTTGTGCCACATGAGATGTCACACACACCACAGATCTGCCTGAGGGGAAGATGTGTGGGGATATTTTAACCACAGCATAGAGCTGCAGCCCCACCAGGCCTTACTGATCATGGAATTTCAGCAGCAAACATTTTAGCAGTTTGATTCCCTGTTTAAACACATCATCTTTACAGCCCCATCTTCTCCAAATCCTGCAAAGCTGGCAGATTGCTTGAGGTAAAGTGACATCTAAGATGTCTCGGCATCTCCAGACTTTGGTTCTCCAGCAGCACCAGGTCCTGCCAACATCATGAGGTGACCAAAAAACGAAGATTTAGCTGTGTGGTGTGGGTTAATATCACTCATTTAGATTTGCAAACAAGCAGAAATGCAAACAACATTAGCCAGAATTGTTTATGATACGAGCAGTGACCTGGCATCTGCCACTCCATCACCTGTTTCTGTCACAAGAGGTTTCCTTGTCTCTATTTGCCACCAACACAGAAGAGTTTGCTTCACTTATTTGTATAAACGTGCCAAGTAAAGTAAATGTAGTTATGCTCACGTGTCAAAATGAGGGAGGGCCACCAGAGGTTCTGAGGACAGGACAGCAACTCCATCCTTGCACAGGAAATATCCACTGAAATTAAGATAACAAGAGCAAGTTTAATATAAAACTGAAGGAGAACATACTGCATTTTCCCCTCCAGGGCCTGATACCATGACCATTAAATCAATATCAAAATTTCCACTGCATTTAGAAAACAATTTAAATACTTCTGGAAAAAATACATTCTGTACAAAATGTCATTTGTGTCGAAAGAATGTTTGGACAAGGAACCAGTGACTGTTATTATTGGCAATATCAGAGGAACAAGGCCCCAGCTGTCCTTTCCTAGAAGGGTTAAACTTCTCCTATTATGAAACAAGAAAACAATCTCTGTAAGGAAAAATTTTCCAGCCAATGCCCATCCAAAACTCCAGGTCAGCAGCAAATACATCCAAATACACAATAAGGTCATAGGAAGAAATTCAGAGAACAGCCCTCTTTGTCTAGAATATTAAGTACTGGAACAAATAACAGCAACATCCTCATGAGTTGCTCACATTTTTCCCAGCACAGCTCTTCCATGCTGAGGGTTGCTTTCTTTTTCCTATCACTCTGTGTGGATTTTTCTCTCTCGTCATTTGTCTCCCCTCCATTCCAAGTAAAGCAAGGAGTGTGTCTTCTCCTGGAGTCCCCTGTGAGACTGCACATCCCTGGAGCTGGCCCAATTAGAAGCTTTTTTTGTGTATTTGTTGGTTGGGGTCTCTTTTAAATGAATAAAACACTCCAGTAACCCTTCCTTCATTCCTCTTCTTGCTATCCTACCTTTTCCCACCAAGTCCCATCTTCTCTGCTGTTCCTTCTCACCCCAAGATTTTCAGCAGTGACTGCTTCAATTTCTTACCCAACCCTAATCCAGACACTTTTCTTTATCTCCTGTAATTATTTCTCACAAATAGTGTCTCCAGGTTGGGACCTCGCAGAAGGAGCAAAATCCTGCAAGACTTGTTTTTGCAATAATAATTTTAGGTAGAGGGGTCCCAGGAGCTTCACGGGTTTTTAATAAATGTTTTATACATTGCATGGCAAGATAAAGGGGAAAAGTGGAACTCCAAAAGCTTGTATGCACAGAATTTCTTAATTGAACTTCTCTGATCCTGCTTGAAGTGGCATAAATATAAAGGAGAGTCAGAACCTATTGAGCCAACGTCTGTTTTCTCAGTCCCCGCATTATACAAGATGTGAGCTCTAAAGAATTCCTTCTGTTCTCCTCCTCCTAGTTTCCACATTTTGGACAACTTGTCAACCAAAAGATCAAGCACTATCTGCTTTCAAAGTGCCCCTAATGAGGTAATTACTGGGAGCACAAAATACACACATTTATTGTAACTGAAGCCACCACAGGCTGGGGCCAGGCAGTGCTCAGAGTTCACTCCACTGGCAGCTCACAGTTGTCCTGCCCTGCTCAAATCCTTTTTCTGTAAAGGAGTAAGACATCTCCAGTGTCCATCATGCTGCAGTTACCCTGCTGACCCCTTCTTGAACAAACTTTGCAAACCACGAGCACCCACATCTGAGCAGAGACCGAGATTAAACACAGTTGTTTGCAGAACTTTTTCCTGCACAAGTGCTCGAGGTTCTTTTCCAAAAATCCTCCCTCCCATCCCACAGACATCCTGTGCTGGGTCAGGAGCTCACCACCGGCCGTGGCTCAGCCCATGCCAGGGACAGGAGGAACTTTTTGTTCCTCCAGCAGCTCCTGTAAGCCAGACTTCCCATTGCTCCCCACAGCCACAGCTCCAACCTGCCGTTCCTGGGGTCAATCCTCTAAATCTCCCCACGCCTTTCATTTTGGGTCTTGGTCGAGGGAGATTATCCAGAAAAGTGCTCTCCTAAGAGCTGCCCAGCTCCTGTCCATGAGGGTGGGGGTCTCTGCCACTGATTGGGAATAGAACTGGGCAAAATCCCTCAGGGGAAGGAAAATAAAGCCAGCAGCAGCAGGTTGGCTGGATGGAAATTCCTTCCAGTGCCTGAAGGAATTACCGGATGGAGAGAGACTATTTATAAGAGCTTAGAGTGAGAGGATAAGGCTCCAAACTGAAAATAAGTAGGTTTAGATTGGATATTAGGATGGAATTCTTCCCTGTGAGGGTGGGCAGGCCCTGGCACAGGTGCCCAGAGCAGCTGGGGCTGCCACTGGATCCCTGGCAGTGCCCAAGGCCAGGCTGGATGGGGCTTGGAGCAGCCTGGGACAGTGGAAGGTGTCCCTGCCCATGGGGTAGAACAAGATGATCTTTAAGGTCCCTTCCAACCCAGACCATTCCATGATTCTATATTAATTCTAGCAAATTGCTTCCATCAAAAAATATACATCCCAAAGTGGGGAAAAGAAAAAAAAAAAGGAAAAACAAAACAAAACAAAAAAATCCAAACCAACCAAAAAAACCCCACAACCAAACATGTGAGTTAAACACCTTTTCTTTTACTTGATTTGAGTTCTGACTTAGTTTGGATTTTCTATCCTGCCTGCTTAATTTAAAATCAAGGCCTTTCTTCTGAGTTTTCAAATCAGCTAAGCAAAGCTGAAAAATTTATCAGAAGCACAAGTCTGGATGTGAATTATCTGATATTCTTGCATGAAAGGCTTGTGCAATTATTTGGACATTTTACTTTCACCTAGAATTTCAGTTTCCAAAGGAAGGGAAAGTTGAGATTTACAGTTCATTCATGTCCCCAGGAACCACCCTAAAGCTGTGAAAGTGAGTGTCCTTAAATGATTTCTTGCTATTCTACAATCTACAATTAGCTCAGATCGTAACGTCAACTTTGCTTAGGCTCAGCTTCAAGACTAACATTAAACTCTACTGCTGCATAATCTTGTGGCTGATACCTTAGTCATAATGTGAGCTAATAGGTCAACCTTGGCTTTTGGTAAGTCATAAAATGGAAATAAAACCCCTCAGTTATAAGAGCTTTAGAATTCTTACTAGACAGCACGCAGTAATTCCTGCTCCTGAGTCATCCTGCAAAAGCTTTTTATAATATCTTGCATTTGCTCTCCCAGCAAGTGATTTCACTTCTGTGCTCTCCCCCAGCCATGCGAAGAAGATATTTGAGGCTCAGAGTGCCAGGAGGAATGGATGTGCTGCAGGGAGCACTCCCACGGGCAGCACGTGCCAGGACTGCAAATCCTGGAGGAGAATCTGCAGCCAGTGCAGGGCAGGAAATGCCACAGGAGCTCCGTGCACTGGGGACAGCCAGGGATTCTGCCTAGGGGAAATGCACCACTGCCATCAGGGGTGGGGCTCAAAGAGCACTCCCAGAACCTCTGTGCTCGCAGGGGCAAACAGAACCAACTCCTCCCTGAGGGCAGGACCTTCCAAAGCCACAGCACTCACAGGAGCACCCAGAGTGTGCCAGGCTGTTCTGCTCTGTTCCTTCTGGAAGTGGAACTCAATCCATAACCAGTACTTGCCTTCCCAGGGTATCTGCCTGGTACTAAAAGAGGCAACTGAGTGTAGATGTTAAGTACTAGGAGCAGAAGGCTGAGCTTTCCTTGAGTCAGTTTTTGTCTCTTTTCAGTATGAATTGAAGATAATATAAAATGACCCAACAGAAAGCTAGGACCTCACATGGTAGCAAGATTGGTGGAAGACATCCTGTGGTTTTGGAGGGTATCAGCTCAATGCTGCTCCTTCAGCTTTTCCCTGGTGATCACTCTGGAAAAAGGGCTGGGAAATTCCCTGCTCCACGTGGGGCACATCCCACAACAAATCTGGCAAACATCTGCCACAGGGAGGAGGAATCAATCCTCCTTGCAGAGAAGGAAGGCTGGAAGATCTAGTGTTGCATATTTTGAGCACCATCCATATTCCAGATGTGTCCTTGCTCCCTGTTATCCTGCTGTTCCTGGGCATTCCCTGCCGTGGGGGTTCACAGGGTAATTGCCACCCTTCTAACCAGTAATTCAACCTGTGGGGCACAGAGGGAGCTGATAATTGAACCAGATTCACCATTATTCAGTATTTCCTATTCTCTCACTTCAAAAAAAACCAAACAAAAAAACCCCAGAACCCCTCAGTCATCTTATCGTAGAGCACAAGCGATGACCAGCAAATTTGCAAGAACAATTCCAGGGCTGGAATCTGTTTGTATCAACCATCTGTCATTAATAACAGCTCCATGACACTCAGAGGGAAAACATGTACAATCCACCTTCTTATTTTGGCACCTGGGTAACACAATTTGCTTTTTAGGACCACTCAGTATCCAACAGTTTTCATGGCAGTCAGCATGGGCAGGAGATAAAGAACATTGTTTGGACAGATAAGAAGAAAAATCAAGAGTGATCTTTGCTACATCTGCCTTCACCAAGCTGGATTGATTTTCTTTCTCACATCCACACCAGAGGAAAGGCAGAGCCAGCAGCAGGGAAACAGCCAGGACGCAGCATCCTAAAAAAAAAACAAAATCCCTCACGATTATTCTGGCGTATTTCTGGAGGCAAAGGTGGATGCAGAGACAAGGTGTGCATAAAACCTCCTCATTTCCCCGCAGCTGGGGTTCATTATCAGCTTCCTATATCTGGATTGCTCTAAACTTTCCATTTAACAGATATATTTCTAGTAACCACTTCTAAACTAATAACATTTAAATGCAGGATATGGGCAGCCTGCAGCTATGGCTGCTGTGGAAGCAGATCTTGCAGGCCTGACTCATTGCAATAATGGCTTCACTATCAGCTTCTTAATTATGATGGAAATTACTGGAGCAAATTACCATAAAGGTTTAGGAACATTCAGTCCATTCTAGCCCTTCCAGGTCTGTTGCAATACATATTTGCTTTTTCTTCATAAATGTTAAAATGCCTGCTTTTTTTTTTTTTTTAATCTGTCTTCTCCTTCTCTTGGGAACATGGAGAAAAAAAAAAAAAAACTTCTTTTCACCGTGGCAAGGTCCCAAGAAAACAGGTGGCTTCATGCATAAACAATGATAATTGGGAAAGAGGTGATAGAAATTCCAGCCTGCACACTTCCAAGTCCAGCACACAAGTTCTCCACAGCTTATGAGGTTGTGTCGGGCAGAAAGGGGTTGACCACTCCACCAAATCCCAGCTCAAAATCCTCACCAGGTCTAGAGCCCACTTTTGGACCTTTCACCATTCCGATTTGAGAGCAAATTTCTCCCCAGATCCATGGTCACACGCTCTCTTGGAGGGAAAAAGTGAGAATAACACTGGCTGAAGAAACCAATTTTTTGCACCATCGCAGCCTGACCAAGGGATGCAAAGCCTTAGACAGATTTATTTGTTGGCAAATCACAACTTCTGGGAAAGATAAGAGCCTGCACAAAACCTAACAATTCCCTGGGAAAGAGCTGCAGTGCTATCAGTTTAACTGAACAGCTCTGTTTCTGCAAATGAAGTTTCAAAGGAGCCTGAGCGTTGAAAAATTACCATTTCTCTGCTTTCAGAGAACCACCCTTACAAGCTAAGTCAGAACAAATTCGAGGCATGAGTCCATTTCCAGTAGGGAATACCTTCATGTTGGATTAACCAATATTTACTCAGCGTGCTGAAGTTCTGTCTGCTGGTGTTGTCTTTGTACAAGTTCCAGCGAGCTCCAGTGGAATTAATGCCCTGATAGGGTCACGCCAGGGGAGCCTCCTCTGAGACAAACCAGATTCCCACTGGCACTTAGTGGTTCTTAGTGGTGCATTTGAATTTACGTCTCCAGGCTGAGGCCAGGGGAGGCTTTGGGACCAGCAGCTCCTCACGTGAACTCGTGTGGTGTGATCAGGCTTTTTTTGTCCCACAGGCAAGCACTTCCCCCTGTGTCCTCATCCCTGCCCGGGCTGGGAACACAGTGTTCCTTCCCATGCTCCCACCGGGAGGACACGAGGGGCTGGCCCCGAGGGTGATAATGAAAATGCCTCAGTAATGAACCCATCTGCTGATGTCCTCACCGGCCTGGCTCGCCCTGCCAAGAAGCTCAGCAGGGGTCCCCCACTCTTTCAAGCCAACATATGCACAAAACCTACGGATTTCACTTTCCCTGCCATTTCCACCCCACTCCCCTGCTGCTCGTGTTTTAAATACTTTCCCTGAAAATACTTCTCTGCAGGAGTGGCTGCTGAGCCCACCTCCGACTCCGCTGCTACGCAGCCTGCAGGCCTGACCTTTCCACGGGAGGAGTGTCCCAAGGGAAGCCAGGCCCTCCCACACTTCCAAACCACTGCAAGGCAATGGATATCACAGCCCCCATCCTGGTGGTGTGCACATTGCCTCTGGCCTGGGGCTGAGTGACAGGGAAGAGTCCATGTCCTGTCTTGGGCCTCCAGACATGCTGGACATCACCCAACAACCGGCCCAGGCCATCAGCTTGACCCCAGGGTGGCTACAGCTGAAAAGTCAGTGGTGTGGCAGCCCCAGCCCTCCAGGCTGTGCCTTTTTCAGTTCACCAGCACAGGAGACTCTCAGGGCATCAGCTGGCTCAGCCATCTCCTGCAGGAAAAGCCCCTGGCTTCCAGAGGCACCAGCACCTTCATCCACAGCCCAACTCTGCAGCACAGATCCCTCAGTGTGTCCAGGTGGGCAAGGAGAGCAATGGTCTGCATCAAAAATAGTGTGGCCAGCAGGACCTGGGCAGTGATTGTCCCTCTCTGTCTGTCACAGGTGAGGCCCCTTGAGGGCTGTGTCCAGTTCTGGGCTCTGCACAGCAAGATGGACATGGAGGGGAAGGGAATGGAGCTGGGGAAGGGAATGGAGCACCAGGAGCAGCTGAGGGAGCTGGGAAAGGGGCTCAGCCTGGAGAAAAGGAGGCTCAGGGGGAACCCTGTGGCTCTGCATAACTCCTGACAGGAGGGGACAGCCAGGTGGCCATCCAGGATGAGAGGAAATGACCTCAAGCTGGGTCAGGGGAGGCTCAGGGTGGACATCAGCAGGAATTTCTCCATGGAAAGGGTGTTCAGGCACTGGAACTGCCCAGGGAGGTTTGGAGTGCCCATCCCTGGAGTGTCCCAGAAGGGCTGGAGGTGGCACTCGGTGCTCTGGGCTGGGGACAAGGTGGGGATGGGGCACTGGTGGACTCGGTGGTCTTGGATGTCTTTTCCAACCCCAACGATCCTGGGATTCTGTCACCCCTCATGGAGAAGCCATTGGCTCTTTGCCACCTCCTGGCAGACAGGACCGCCACTGGCGACCAAGAGAAGGGAGTCTGGAAGGGATGGGAGCCACCACAGCCCCTGCCAGGGGACAGACACCGACCCCAGCCTACTGCTGGAGGATTTTAAGGATGTGACCAGCAAATAAAACTAATGGGACACGCGGCACCTTCGGCCCCAGTGGCCCAGAGGTCTCCCAAAGCTCAAAAGTGCCCTCCTCTGGCTGATTCCGACAGACTCCTCCGCGATTGCTGGGATTGCACTTTCTGTGGGATGAAAGGATTAAAAATCAGCCGCAAAGCAACCACTGAGAACCCAATTATTCTCCAGGAAGAAATTTTTCAGAATGGTTTGAGATGGGCCGGCTGCAGCATGGGTCCCATCCCAGCCCATGGGAGGGGAGCAGCTCAGACCTGCAGGGAGCAGCTTCCCTGAGATGGATCCTCAGCCAGGGATTGTGGTTCAGGTCAGGTTGTGGTTCTGAAACCTCGTGTTTTATGGCTCTCCACGTAGGTCTTGAAAAAAAAAAACCTCGGCTTTCAGAAGCGAGCTCTGAATTGCAGAACACGATTTTCTGGCTCACAGATTTCCATACTGCTAAGTCATCTTTGGACTTCTGTCTCCAAGCAGTTGCCTGACATATCCCAGATGACTATTTTAGGAAAAGGCAAATCATGCCCTAGAAATGCCTGTTTGCTCTGTGCTGACTGTAAAGGCAGTCTAGACGAGCACAGATGGAGATCTCTGTATTTGGGCAGGTGAATCACACCCCCACAGACTCAGGGTTTCAAAATTTCACCCTTCGTCCAAGCTCAGAAGTTGCTTTACTGGCTAAAGTTGTTCATGATGGAAACTATCCATGAATATCTTGGGAATCACTGACTTATCTCTCTCACTGCATTATTCCACTGAGGTATGTCAGAGCATTTTTGCCTTTTTTTTTTTTTCCCCATTTCATTTTAGTGTCATGGGGAAGTTCTCTACTTTCATTAGAAGATAATTCCATAGACCAGGAAATCTTGGATTTATTCTCTTTCTCATCTTCCCTCATGGAATATCTTGGGTATTTCCTAAAGACAATGTGTTTGCATTTAAAGATATTTGATGTACAATCAACATTTGTGTTTATATACCTTATAAACTTTTTAATTAAATAAATTTTTTTTAAATAAATCAGTCTGGAATCTCATTACTCAGTTCAGTCTTCTTGTGCCCTATTTTTCAACTGAGCCTCAAGATTAGCTGATGTCAGTAAGGGGCTGACAGAACTACAATTTATAAGCTACTCTCCATCTATTTAAGAATGTTGACAATTGCTTAAGAAAAATGAAACTATTTTGTAAATCAATAAAATTATATGTACAAGCAAACCTTAGACAGCTCTCAACAGGATTTTTACATGTCATTAACCTGGTCTGCATGCTACTTGGACAAAAGCATCACTAATTGCTTTTGTCCTTCAGAACTGAACCAATTCAAGGCAATTCCCAGGAGGCAGCTGCAGAAAGGTGAAATTCCTGAGGCAGGGGTTCATTTGGGAAGCCCTAGAAAGCTCTTATGGTGTTTCTAGAACACTCTTATGACCTGTAGGGGCAACACCACCTTTTTTAGGGTGCATTTTTGCCAGCAGGAGTTAGGGCTGAGTTTCCTGAGTTTCTCCTCTGTGTTTAACCACACGTGCCCCATCACACAATTTGGCATTTAAGGTCCCCTCCAGTCTGACACCACCATTCCTATCACCATCAACCCAGCTAAAAAGCCCTCCCAGATTTCTTCCCCCTGATAATTCTCCTCTCCACGTGGCAGGGAGTAGCCCTGGCTTTGCTTGGCAGCCCTGGCATGGTGTGCAAACCACCCAAGATGTTTGCTTCCCTTCCCAGCAGTCAGGACAGGGTATATTTGAGCTTCTTGGAACACGCCGGGTTTTGGGGTTTCTTGCATGTAGTGCTGAGTGAGCTTCCTCTCTTTGATTTGTGCACCAAGCCATGGGTGACAGAAATACTCTTCATTTTTCACTGACGTGGGCAGCTCCTCTCTCAGATGTAATTGCAGGAGTCTGCCTGGCCGGCTCAGACAGGCCACTTTGTTCCCTCCACAGCCCTGCCCACACCCATCCTCCCCAGTCTGGGGCTTGGCTTGGCCTTTTCTAAACAGCCTGCTAAGGATTTATTACATCTGGGCCTCCATTAAAAAAAATAATTAAAAAAAATATATATACATATGCATGCATATAGATAGATATAGATATACATACAGATAGATATTGATATAGATAGATTAGATATAGATATGGATATAGATATAGATGTAGATATAGGATTATAAAACTCAACAGCCTGGCTTTGGTTTTTCCCAGTTTGGTGGTACCAGACCTACATCACCCACCTCCTGTCCCTGACTGTCTGAAGCTGTCTGGGTGTAACTGATGCTGCAGCTTGGCCTGGAGGCTCTGCTGCCCCTGGCTACTGCAGAGCAGGATAAAAGCCAATTCCAGTCCAGAAATTTCAGATCTTTTTGCCTTACCATAAACACTGGGAGCTTTATTATTATGAAACATTTTTAACACAGTGCCATGAAAAAATCAAGAGTGAGGCTCTCTGGACACTAAACATTCACAGGGAGGTAACAGTCCCTGCTCAGCTTGGAAATTTTCATATAAAATTTAAATAAAAAGAGACAAACAGGGCAGCCAAAGGGTGTTCTGGGTCTAATTCTGAGATTATGTGAACTAATTGTGAACTCTTCTCCCTGTAAGTCTCTTGAGCAGCTGCTATGGGAGACATCTCTGTCTGTACTTCTGATGGTCTGTAAAGGGTAATAATAATTAAAGCACATTTTAAATAGAAGATGAAAGTATATTTCTCAGAATTTCTACCAAGAAATAGGGTGGTCTGGCTTGGCAAAATGGGAAAATAAATGGAATATTATGTCAATACTACAAGATCTGCCTTTCTCTAAATATATAAAACCTTCACATTCACAGTTTAACCATCCTCTTTCAAATTCTGCTTGCAATAGTTTCTCAGAACCAGGACTCAGCTTCTTCTATTCCAGTCATTTTTCACTGCAGCCAAGTCTACAAAAAGACTTTAACACTTCACAAGTTCAGGATTACTTTAATCAGAGAACTTCACAGAGCTGTGCAAACGTTTATTAACACTTGCAACAGCTCCCCAGGTCTGTTGTAGGGGGTTCTCATTTTATCCCCAGCGTACAGACAGGGTAACTAAGGTAACAGCAGGCAAAAAGGATTTGACTTCCCACTTCCAAGCTGGAGTGTGTTAACTATTAGATAATTATTCTTCTACTGAGAAGAGTTTAAAGCTGTAAGGTACAAATATTGACTATTTGTGCTCGAGTGCCACTCTCCAAGCCCTCGCTCAGAGGTGGCTGCCTCAGGCTGCTTTCACACAGGAATTGTGCTCTCTGCAGAATTTGGGATTTTGGCTGCCAGGCTGTGCCAGTCCAGGCTGGAAGCATCAGGGGGCAGAGCTTTGCTCTGGAGTCCAGCACTGAAATCCTTTCAGTGCACACTTGCCCTGAGCAGGGCACAGAGCTGGCACCAGGGTCACCGTCACCCTCTCCACTGTCCTCAAACAGCAGAGGCCAAAGGGGCAGCCCCACCCCAATGTCAGCCCCTGCCCTCCCTGCCACATTTGGGGCACGTTTTTCTGCAAAACCCATTTTCTGTACCTTTTCCAGGCTGGGAAAACATCCTGAACCACTGCTTGCCTTCCACTCCATTGCTAATCACTGTTCCCTCTTTTAAAGCTGTTCCCTCTTTTCCTTTTTCTCTTGTTTTTGTCATTACTCTCTAATACTCTCTAATTACTCTTTTTTTTCATTACTCCCTCTTTTCCTTTTTCTCTTGTTTTTGTCATTACTCTTTTACACCATTCTGATCAACTGTTTCTGGCAAAGACAGAACAAGAGAAGGAAAATCCTACATCCCACCCACACAGCTAATCCATATGATCCTTCAGCTCCCTAGAAATTGATCTGGAACACCTTAAATCATCTCATAATTTGCAATATTCAGGCTGCCTGGTATTCAAATTCACACCAGAACCCAAGAAAAAGAAAAACAACCAAACTATTTCCCATTTCCAGTCCTCTGACCCATCCAGGTCTCTTGAACAGCAGCTCATGAAGTAATAGGTTCAGATTTTGCCAGTACCTACCAGGGTAGATCAACCTAGAACAGCTTGAAGCTATTAAAATGGTTCTATATATTTCTGTGAACACATGTATTATAAAGTCAAAATGATGAAGTGCCTGGTGGAGATAGATTTTGAAAGCAGTCAGGAACTGTTTGTTCCCAGCCCTGGAGGAGTTAGGGATCCCTGAGATGAACCATAGCTGCCAAATGATTCTGGTGCCCAGGAGAGCCTTTAATCTTCATCTCCTTCAAGATTCAGACAGAGATGAAAGTCCATTCTGATTATCAGCAAAACCTTCAAAGCTGAAGGTGATGCAACTCATGTGCTGTTTAAAAAAATTAAGAAAAAATAAAACCACCACACAGATGGCAAAATAACTGCAGCAAGGAAGAGCCAGCTGTGAGTTTGTGTGGACAGTTCAGCTCCTCCACTGCTCAGTGAGAGCAGTTACTACAAAGTGAAAGCCTGACTCTGTCAGTGGGGTGGCTTTTTATTTGGCTGGGAATTTTGCAGTTGTTGGTCAGGGAGGTTTTTGTTTGAGTTTTTTGGGGGTGGTGTTGTGGGAGGTTTTCTGATGATGATGTTGGTTTTGCTGTTGTTGTTTGTTCTCAAGATGAATATAAAGCTGTTCAGGGATACTTTTCCCTACTCCTATTCTCTTCCATCCCAGATGTGCTCCCATAAAGATGAACAGATTCCCACAAAATCAGAGAATGGTTTGGGTTGGAAGGAACCCTAAAGATCACCAAATTCCACCTTCCTGCCATGGGCAGGGACACCCTCAACTATCCCAGGTGGCTCCAAGCCCTGCCCAGCCTGGCCTGGGACACTTCCAGGGATGGAAAAAGCCAAGCAGCTTCTCTGGATGAATACATCCACCAGTGCAGCACCACTGGTGGCAGCTGTGACAAAAACTGCAGAGCAATCCCACTGCAAGCAAATAACAAATATATCTAGACCATAACTACAGCCCAGCTCTCAGTTTTGATTAGGGAGGACTCAGGTGAATAGAGGTCAGCCTTAAAACAAAATCCCTCGTGTCACCAAGCCAAACAGCTTTCCAAATATCAGTTTACCTCCTTCTGGGTCTTGCAGGAAAAGTTTCTTAATGGTCAACCCTCAATCTTTTGTATCATGACAGTGAGAACAGAAGAGCAGGGTTTGTTCCCAAGTAGATAAAGGAATGTGGCAATTTTGAGTGATTAGCACAAAAAAATCCAAAAAACAAAACCCGAGTTTGACCAGCAGGCCTTGCAGACGGGGGCACTCAGAAATTAAAAAGGGAGCAGAGCTCCTGAGGATCTTATGGTTCTTTGTTGGGTTTTGGGGGGTTTTGCAGTGAGCAAGGAACAGGTGTTCAGCTATTTCATAGCCAGGAGCATCATTCCAGTCAGAGATGCCTTTCCAGCACCAAGGGTTTTCCAGGAACACATTTGCACTCATTAGCAGTTTTTGCCACAATGGAACAAGTCAGCACAAGCTTGGGGTGCTGGCACAAATATAGACTTGGTTGCTGTCCAGGAAAGCACACTAAGTTGGTTTGAATGAGGGAAAGGAGCTACAGCAGAACAAAGCATCCTCCGAGTACCTTCAGCTAATCATGAGAAAAAAAAAAAAAAAAGTAGAGGAAAAGGGAAAGAAAAGTAATTGTGTGTTGAGTTGTGTGTCCAAATCTCATCATTGAAGACACTTTGCCAGGCCTAAAGCTCACACTCACACTGACTTGCCTCTTCAAGCACTGGGACT
This sequence comes from Irena cyanogastra, assembly GCA_013397155.1. Classification (NCBI taxonomy): domain Eukaryota; kingdom Metazoa; phylum Chordata; class Aves; order Passeriformes; family Irenidae; genus Irena; species Irena cyanogastra. The sequence continues at coordinate 135,560 of VWZV01007126.1, read as the reverse complement.
GTGGATAAACCCCAGGTACCTCTCAGAAAATGCACCTAAGCAGCTTTTGCACAGATCTCCTCATGTGCTCAGACTTAGAGCCCTTGTGCTTGGAAACAATCCTCAGCTGTGCACTGCACACTGCTTCAGTCTCTGGGCCTGTTTTCACAGATTTTGACATTTATTCAATAACACCATACTTTGTTCTGAGCCAGCAGCTCACTTTTCCAGGGAAAAAAAATCCATTTTCAATGCACATCCAAAGGCATTGCCTTCTAGCACTCCTCAGACACAGCATGCTGCTTTAACCAGGCTCTAACTAATTTTGTTTAGTCATTAACTCATTACATCTGCAAATCTGCTCTCTGGCAGTAATTGCTCTCTGTCAGCTCTGCATCTCCTCAGCAGCAGCCCCACGGGAGAGGCTCTGGTCCTGATGGACATCAAACCCAAACCTGGCTGTCCTTCTGTCCACATCTGCCAGCCAGAAGCCAGGCCAGGAGCTGCAGCACAGAGTGAAACATCAGAAGCAACCAGACTTTCTGGACAAAGGGGTTGCAAAGCCCTGTAGTTTGGATAAATGGACACACCAGTTACTGGTCAAGAGCATTAACTCCACACGACTCCCAATTTCCATCTGCCTCCTGCCTCTGAGCTTCACCTTGGTGGTACAAACAGCAGACACATCTCTCATCGCCCTCAGCCTTTGGGGAGATAGCTTCTCTTCCCCTTCCCCAGATCCTGACAGCAGGGAATAGCAGATTTATCCCAAAGATCGTGTGTCCAAGGAAGCTCCTTGTTTGCAGCCTCATTGCTGCAGTGAGGGCAAATCTAAAGGTCTTGTGCAGCCTCTGTGAGGAGCCAAGGAAGGGTGTGGAGAAGTGTTTGTGCTCTGAACCACGATTTTGGTGACACAGGAGGTACAGGACAGCCCCAGGTGCAAACCATGAAGGCAGGAAAGAAATATCTCCCTCAGGAACTCGACAGCTTCCTGCAAAGAGCTGTGATGAGAGAAAAGCAGCGACACATCCATGCCATGGGCTAGAAAAAACACCAGGATCCTGACTGAAAATGCCACATGGATAAGACACAAAGGTGTAAGGCAGCTCCAATTTGTTCAAAACATTTCAACACATCAACTTTGCACCAGCAGGATTTATGCCAGGACAAACAGCACCTGCGTGCACCATTCTGGCTGCTGCCAGGTCAAGTGTTCTCCGTCCTCCTGCTATGGCATAAATCTGAAATAAGGTGACAAAACAAAGAGTCACAGGATCACCGAGGCTCCAAAAGACCTCCAAGATGATCAGGTCCAACCTGTGGCAATCCCCATCTTGTCACCAGGCCAGAGCACTGAGTGCCACTTCCAGTCGTTCCTTAATCCTGCATGGACTCTGCATCTTGTGTTCAACAGCAAAGCTGCATTCCCAACCCTGACCTACAGCAATTTACTGCCTCTGGGGGCACAGGTCTGGTACTGTACCACCACAACCTGCAGATGTATTTATACCACCTCCTTTCCAGCAAAAAATCAAATTTGAGACGTTCCTACTCTCCTGCCTGACCCAGGTCTCCTGTTCCCATCTCTCCACCTCGGTTCACCTCCTGTCTCCAGGTGCTGATGCAACTGGTCGTGGGGCTCTGTGATAAACTGGGTCAGGGAAAATTCTTTTGAGCTGCAGTCAGGTTGGGTTTTTTTTTTTAATTTTGGATGATTTCACGTCTCCACAAAGAGCTGCCTCAGCACAACTGGGGGGCAATGAACTGCGTGGGACAGTGCCAAGAGCAAGTGGCCAAACATGGGGGCAAAACTAAATTGCCTCTGCTGCTGGGGAAAACATTCATGTAACTGCTCCAGAGCAGCTTCCAGCCTCCCGAGCAAGTGATCAGCATAGCATTTGCATTTGAATTGAGGGAAAATTCCCCAAGGAGCATGTCTAGGCAGGTGGCTGTCTGGAGTTGGTCAGAGGTGGGATGGAAGGAGGGCATTCTGCATGAAAATTGGGTAAACAGTTCCCCGGGCTGCTCTGCACTACAAGGATTTTAGGTTGTTTCCAAAACTTTTACCTATCTATCCGTACCTTTGCCTTGAGCTTTAATAAATAAATCTCCCCTTTGCCTGGCGATGAAAGCTGTCCTGGGTCATGGGACCGGGCTCTGCACAGTGGAAAAGCTCATCCAGCTAATTAATGACTGCTCCTGCCCCCTCAGCATCAGCACGGATCTTCTGGCTCCAGCCACACGGACTGAGAGGAAGGCATTTTTAATTACAGCTGGGCACTGCACCCTCCCTCTGCCGTCCCTGAGCTGGCTCTACGGAGGGGAATTTTCCCTGTGCGAGCTCGTGGGAAATCCACGGGAGCCACAAGCGTGGGCCAGGCTGTGGGAAAGCTGGATCCCACCTGGATCCCACCTTGGACCCCTCTGGATCCCTCCTTGGATCCCCCCTGGATCCCACCTGGATCCCACCTTGGACCCCCCCTGGATCCCACCTTGGATCCCACCTGGCTCCCCCCTGGATCCCACCTGGCTCCCCCCTGGATCTCACCTTGGATCCCACCTGGCTCCCCCTGGATCCCACCTGGATCCCACCTTGGACCCCTCTGGATCCCTCCTTGGATCCCACCTTGGATGCCCCCTGGATCCCCCCTTGGATCCCACCTGGCTCCCACCTGGGCTCTGCCTCTTGCCCAGGGTGGTGAACACCCGGCCCTGCTTCCAGCCAAGCCTGCCTAAGCCCGGCTTGGATCTGGGTTTTGGTTTGCTTGGAACTGGCAAGGGGGAGAAGGGGTGAGGGAGGTGGTGAGGATGGCAGCAGCGTTACCACATCTGCTCGTTAGGATCATTAAGCACGGCGCGCTAAATGAATCATTAGGCATCACAGCAGATCCACACATGCTTTGCTTCTCAAAACTCCCTGACTCCAGTGCCTGCTCCCTGTAAAAATGCCCAGTGATTGTTTCAAGCAGCCGTGCCCATTCCCAATGTTACTGCTGCCACTCCTTCCAAAAAAAAAAAAAAAATTGCTAAACAGATGAAGCTCTGCTGAAGGAACAGATCTGTTTATGGAACATACTTTTCTTTCAGCAGACCAAATATATTCAGCCCTCTCAAGTAAATATGTACACTAAAAACTCCCTAACTGGCTAAATGAGAAGAAAGAAATAGAAAATGGGAAATTATATAACAAGGAACAACTACAATAAGAAGGTGCATTTTAAAATGCTTTATTGCATGTCCTTTTGAGGCTAAATCTGAAAGCAATTTTTAAAAAATTCAAATAGCAGAGACTGAATAAATGGTTCCACAAGAAACTGAAAAAATACGTGATGGAAAGGGATTATTATATTAAAAAAAATAAATAAGCCCTCAGCCTGTATTATTACAACCTAAATGTTGTCTTAGCCCGGAATATAAGAATCTGAAAACAGACCTAACTAGGCAAATAAAGCAATACTGACTTGTTTGTTTTTATTACCCAAGCTAATTTTAAAAAATATATATATAAATCATATTTTTTTTCAAATTCTATTGTTCTTGTTACTCAAGCAGCTATTTCCACAGTCATATGCTTGCAAGAGTACCTGGCAGCAGTTTCAATAAGTTATCTGAGTATTACAAAACAGCTTTACAACAGCAGACAAAACCACTCCATTCAACGCTCCTCCACTGATCCCCTCTTGGCTCCCGTTCCTCCCCAGCCCTCCCCATATCACAAGGCTGCTGAGATCACGCCAGCCGAATCAAAACCCCAGGAAATCACAATAGGATTAAAAAATCCTGAGGACAGAAGCCAGCCAGCAGTTTTTTTCCCGTGGACATTAATAAGAGCAGGATAAACACAGTGCTAAAATCTCCCAGCCTTTACTCAGGTGTGGAGGGCTGGGCTGTGGCTTCACTGGTGTTTGCACACACTCAGCAGGCTGAGAGCAGCAAGGAATTCTGCAAGTCACAGTTGGCTGCTCTGATTCAGCTCTGCTGCAGGAGCAGCCTCAGGATTATTTATCCTCTTTTTCCAACCCTTGGGTTTATTCTGGTTTAAAAGAGTGAAGGTGGGCAACGTCCATCAGCAAAGTGCACAGGTGAGCCAAGAATAATCCCCACTGCTCTGTCAGTGAAGATAATATCAAATCTATCAGCTGCCTGCACTTCACAGGAGCTGCTTATCTCGAGGAGCTGTTAGATCTGACTGGAGTCCAGCCCGTTGTTTGGTCTTGTTTTCCTCTGCCTCCAATGGCAGCTCCACAAATTGTGCTTTTCATTCTGCACAGAAATGCATCAGGGCCTTGAATCTTATCCCTGATGCAATATGGTCTTAGCAACAATGAGAACAGTGAGCAAGTCATAAAAATAATAAACCATGCTAGGTCTGGAGGCTATGAAATCAGTTCAAACCTACTGCGGGGAGCTGTGCTGCCTGCACAGAGCCACATGGCTTTCCATGGGCACCAGCCCACTTATGAGTCATGAAACATAATAGAGTATTGTTGAAAGCTTTGGGACCATGAGAAATTATCTACTGCCCGGCATGGGGAATGGTATAAACTGGCAAGGAGCTGGAGCTACATTCTTTTACAGAAATGAAATCAGACAGCCTTGGCCTGCTTGCCAGTATACAAAACCACAAATCATGAGGATAACTCCTTAATTAGGACTAATTTTTTTTTTAATTCTTTTTTTTTTGTAAGAGTTGCCTCTGTGCTAAGCCAACATTTGCTCTGTCCCTCACTGAGTTACAATAAGACAGAAAAGGTGGGTAAGACAAGAAGGAGGGGTAGGTGAGACAATGTCTCAGCAGGAGCTCCCAGGTGACATCCCCTCATGCCAAGGACTGGGGACACGTGGCCAAGGAGAACAAAAGCCATTTGCTAAATATTCTGGTGTGATAACACCAGGGTGCCATAGGTGTGCTTATCTCCTTGTGGAGGGGAGGGGGAGGCAGCATCCTGCAGGGGAGGGCACAGGGCTGGAGCTCATCTCTAATCCAAATGCTACATTCCTCCTGGCTCCTGTGCCCAGAGAAGAAATGCTGAACGGCCTCTGACTGAGAAAGCAAAAATCCTATTTTTAAATGAACAGGGAAGACTACAGGAAATTGCATAACTGCAGGGATACGGATATTAGTGGATAAACACCTGACAGGGAGAGAAAAGAAGACAAAGTCAGATCTTCCCAGTGTTATCCAGGGAATGCACAAGGGGCAATGGGCACAGTGAAATACAGGGAACTTCCCTTAAACAGAAGAGAAATGTTGCTTTACTCTGAGGGGGGTTTGGAAAAAAAGAACAAGTGGAGTCTCAATCCTCAGATGGAGGGTATCTGATCATTTTAGGAATACTACACACTCATCCAGCCAAGGAGAAAATAACAACATTATGTGTATTCTTTAACAAATTTCAGTTAATTTATAAAATCTGGATATTGAGTTTTTGTTATGTATTAGTGAGCCCAGAAAGGTCAGTCAAATCCCAAAGATTAACCTCTCTCAGCAAACCAGTTGCTACCCTGGAATTAAAATATGCTGAAGGAAATGATGGCCTGTGTACCAGTGATGAATGAGCAGGAAAGGCCAAAACTGAATGGAAATTCAGCTAGGAATGATTCAGTCCACAAATGCAACCACATTTTCTATTGTGCAGCAGCTGCATCATGTTACACCCAGCCAATAACAATAAATCAGGAGCTCACTTCTCATCTGAGGTGGGACCACTCCCTTCCCTTCCCCAAGGAAATCTCACATTGATCAAAGCACAAATGCACGTGACTGCATTGGGCAGGGATGAGATGTTTGTCCAAGTTCAAGAATGGATAGATGGATAGGCACACTTATTCTGAGACCACAATTTGGCTTCAAATTTGCTTCAGAACAGAGTGGGTCAGGCAGGTGCAACCCTGGAAGCTGAGGACAGACATCACTCCCAAAGCGACCCTCCTCAACAGGACCAAAAATAAGGGGATGCATGTCCCTTGTGGCACCCAGGGTCCCAGCTACAGCTTCAGCAGAATGTTGGAGATCCTCTAGAAGAGTGAAGGAAGCCACAGCAGGCTGAGCATTCCAACGGGATTCAAGGAGCACGGACTCCATTCCCAGCTCAGCCCCCAGCTGCCTGCGAGGCCCTGGGAAGCTGTTCCAGCCAGGCTGCAGGCTTTGGGCCAAAAAATACCAGGACAATATGCCTGAAATAGAGAGAGAGGCACTCAGAGGTCACAGTCCCAGCAAGCAGGGCAGGAGGGGAGAGGTGATCACGTGCAGCACCTGAAATCAGCCTGAGGGAAGATGGAAGAGGAACTCTCAAAGTCTTCAGCTTGATGCTGATCTGAATCAAGAAGAAACACCTCTCCCTGAGGACAGGTACAGTCCTTAGGGAAGGGAACACACGTTCTCCATGCAAATATTGCAAATATATCTGGCCACCAAACAGCTGCCAGTGCTGTCACAGCTCTGCTGGTACGGGGACACGACCACACCTTCAGCTGGACACACCCTGGGGGACAGAATAAACACCCCAGGAATCAGGCAGCTCTGGGGAACAAAGAAGGAGAGTGTGAGTTTGGGGAGGCCTCAGGCAAAGGCTTGGGATGGGTGGATGTCTGAGTTCCACGCCAAGAGTGAGATATCTTTCGTTATATTGGAAACCATCACTTCATAAAATTTTATATTCTCCCCACACACGTAGAACTGAGAACTCTTGCATGTTACTGTTGTTCCTGGACAACCAAAATGTCACCTCCATAGCTCCTTGTGGGCTGCAGTTCCACCTCAGACTCTCTGAAAGTGTAGCTGGTTCATTAAAAAAAAATAAAAAATGAAACCCTCAGTGTTTGTGACAATCACATCGACTTTAATGTCTTCCAGGTTCTTGGCTGGGATGACACATCTCAATAAAACAGCAAAAGAAAATGTCCTCTTTCATACAAACTAGACTGTTGTTTTCCACAAAGCTTTTCCAAGTCCTGGACACACGGTCATAGTAAATTCAACCTTTCTGACTTTACCTCTCTGCTCCAGCAATAACTGGGAGAGGAGATTGAAGCAGAGTTTAAAACCACGTCACCACCAGGCGTCTTTGGAGAAAGACAGAGAGAGGATCCAGAAGGGATTTGATCTCTAACCTACCAAGTAGGGTTACGGAAATAAAATCTGAAGTCCTAGAACTTTGTGAATTTGAGTAAGTGGTGAGTTTTGGCCAAGGAAAGCAACGAAGGTGAAAGCTGGACTTCAAAACAAATATTTTCCTGCATTCCTAAAAGGCCTTTCGTTTAAAAAAAGCATTTGTAATAAAACCTAAAACAAGTTTTAAAAACTTCAGAAGCCAAGGGCACAAACAAGTTCCAAGACAGTGAGAAGAGCTGTATCATTGCATAAACTGTGGGGAGAAAAAAGCCATTAACTTGAGGACATTGGTCAAAAAGTAAAGCATGAAATCAGACTGGGGTTTGTTCGTTTATTTGTTTTTAAAAGGGCCCACACATTCTAAAAAGGGTTTTGGTTGGGGGCCTCTCTTTTTAATGTCTGCCTGATCCTCCAGCTACTTTGTGCCACTGATTATTCTGGAAGAAATTCTCACCTCCCTAAACTGCAGCACTTTTCTAAAGTTATGCAACATAGGAAGCAAAAGCTCAGTAATTGTCAATATCAAAGAATGTCCCTTGCATCAGCCAGTCCATCTGTGAAGTTTTGTTCATTATGCAGATTACACCACTAACATATGGGAGAGACATTTCTATGGAAGCCTAAATGAAAGAAGTTAGAAATGTTTTATTTCTCAACTAAAAAAAATCATATGGAGAGCTTCACCATTTTACAGGGGCTCCTAATATGTTTTGCCTTCATCCTTTTGTATACCCTTCCTTTATTTTATTTTTTTCCCCTCAATATGTAGACTAATTACAGTGATAAAACAACTCATATAAGATGTGACTCACACAGCCCTTAAGAGAACAATACAGCACTACCCTCAGACAGGGAACCAGCCCAGCTCTCAGCAGGCAATAACTCCAGGCCTGGGGATCATTCCCACGGATGCTTAGATATCAAGCTTAATTGAAGGTTAGGTAAGTCTAATTTTAGACTCATTTCGTGCCCACACATCCAGGTCCAAACCCTTGTTCTGGGAAACAGCAGATTGAAATGGATTGCTTTGTGTTTTCATTTGCATGCAGAGCATTGGGGGGAAAACCAACCCTTGGTGTTTTGGAGCAAATTCTGGCCCTGGGTGTGGCTGCCCAATGCCTTCTGTGTGGAATTTGCCCAGAGATACCAGGCAGGATGCAACTGATTCAGCCCTCAGGAGAGGAACACCAACCACAAGTGCATTGCACGGACTGAGACACAGCAGCTTGGCCTTGTTGAAATGGGGATCAGAACTGGCACTTAATAAGCAATAAACCCAACTTGGAGCTCTCACAGCAGTACCAAGAAGGTGCCCAGTCTTATCTAAGCCATGTCCCTGTCCTGTCCCAGCTGTTGCAGTGCTCTGAGCCCTCTCCCACCTCAGGACCAGCTGGATCACCCAGTTCCAAAGGCTCGTGGTCATTCCTGTGGTGGCTGAGGAGGAGAGAGCCCAGGCACCTCAGACCCTGAGAGCCCTTTGGGGTGGGTCCAGCCCCAGCTTTGGGCTGCTCCTGCAGCAGTGCCAGTGCAGCCCCCTCTCAATGAGCCTGCTGGCTGCTTTTCCTCCTGGGAAATGCTCAGGGAAGTCTCTTGGTGCTTGGTCGTGAAAGGACAGGCATGAAATTGGGCTGGGGAGTAGAAGATGGAGAAAAGCGAGAGGTGGAGTTAATGGAGAGGTTCACCACCCTGGGCAAGAGGTGGAGACAGGCTGAGAAAGTTGGGGCTGGTCAGCCTGGAGAGGAGAAGGTTGTGTTGAGGCCTCACAGCCCCTTCCAGTGCCTGAAGGGCTGCAAGGAAGTGGGAGAGGGAACTTCATCAGGAACCGGAGTGGCAGGACAAGGGGAATGGGCTCACACTGGCAGAGGGGGACAACAAGTTAAATATTAGGAAGAAATTGTTCCCTGTGAGGGGGGTGAGGCCCTGGCACAGGGTGCCTGAAAATGTTCAAGGCCAGGTTGGACAGGACTTGGAGCACTCTGCTCTAGTGGAAGGTGTCCCTGCCCATGGCAGGGGGTGGCACTGGGTGAAATTCAAGGTCCCTTCCAACACAAACCACTCTACAGCTCAAGTTTAATATAGTAAAAAGCAAATTACAGACAGTATTCCAAAGCCTCTCCCATGCCCTTTGCCACAGCCATGGATGACAGCTCCCTGCCATTCCCCAGGCTTCCCATGCCAGCTGTTGAACCCCCACTTGCTGTCTTTATCTTCTGTGACATGCAGAGCACATGCCAAAGGCCCCACATCACAAAAGACTTCAACCTATGCCTGGCCTGAGCCTCCCCTGCTCAGCTGTCACAGCCACAGCTCATTGTGAAACAAACTGTGGATTTCTTTCCAGAAATGCTGTGTTTCATACAGTTTCCACAAGGCCATTCATCACCCTTTCAGGAAGAAGCAACTGTGTTGAGAGGACAAACCCAACTTCTCTGCACATGTGTTTACCCAGCTAATGAGAAATGAGGAATGTCTGGCTGTATACAAAGTCAAATTCCTCCAGACATCAAGTATGCTTAGATCTGGCCATGAGAGCAGCTAATAATATGCAAGTGTTAGGAACTATTTCCAGGCTTAACCCAAGTGCAGTGAAGTCAATGGTTTAACTCTCCCTGCCTTCAAAGGCTGAGGGATCTGGCCTTGGCACATGCTCGAGGCACAGCTCCCTGCCAGGCTGGCTCATCTCCCTGCCACCAGTTTAGGAGCTGTAGCCTGAACAGGAGAAATCCCCAAATGATACCATTCACCATCACAGCAAATCCTGATTCCCTGCCTTCCCCTCTCTAAAAGCCTTTGTTTCAGAGATCCTGTATCCAGGCACACGTGTACACTCAGGATTGGGCAGAAGGACTGAAAACAGGGAATCCTTCCTGGACCAACAGATGGAGGCTGTGTCTCAATCCCTTTGTTAACCAGGCAGAAATCAGACTACAGCATCCTGTGAGCTCCTGCTCTCCAGACCCTGCTGGAGAGAGCAGCACAAAACACCCCTGCAGCTCTGCTCCCTGAGAAGATGCAATTAAGATGCCTTTCCACCTCTACAACAGGCTCACCAGCACAAGCCCTTTCTATACAAGAACAGATTTAATTTGGCAGTGGGAGCACAGGAATGGCATCCAGAGCTCCTGAGCCTTGCCAGCCATTTGTCCCATTTGTTCAACCATCTTGCACGAGCCACTTAATCCAATTTTACTTTTTTTTTTCAAGCTGGTTACCTGAAATAGGGCCTGATCCAATCCCCAGAAAGGCAAATGGGAAGTTTCCAGTCCACTTCAATGGTACCCATGGGCTCCTAGGCCTCTATGTCTATATTTAGGCACTTAAATATAGTAGTCTGGGCTTCAGAGATTACTGAGTGCCCACAGCTGCCACTGATCTCAGAGGGAAAAAGAGGAACAAATCTCTGGTTCAAAAAGTTTCTCAGCTGCAGACTGGGAAGGCATAATCAAGGGAAATATCCCTGTATTCTTGCTGTGATATGGATTTCTCCTTGCCCGGGTGCTGTGACCCAAATCAGACCCGAGCTGCAGGAATTCTGGGATGACACAGCACAGCTCTGCCTGTGCTCCTTCCCACAGTCTCAAGCACTAAGGATTGCAATTCCCTGCAAAAGCTCTGCTTGAATTCTCCAATCTGTGGTCACAGTCGTTGTGAAGGTTTAGGAAACTTCACACAGGCAAACCCAGCAAATTGTTGGAGAAATGGAGGAAATTCCTAACTCCAAAAAACCACTGTGACCAGTTCTGCCCAGTTCCACTGGTGTTGTGGACAATAACCTCATTTTAACAAAGCTGTAGGAACCCATTAAACTGATAATCCCCAGCAGCCAAGTCCTCAGCACCAGGATCTTGAATAGGCAGAGTGAGCAGGAAAGTGATGGGCACGTGGCTGGAACTGCTCCATTGCCACGAGAACCAGCACAGCACAAAAGCAGGCAGAGCTAAGGAAAGAGACAGGGCTCAAACTGCTTTAATTTGTCCTAGTTTTTAAAGCAGAAGTAATGTGGATCCTTTGTCCATGTTCTCAGTCCTCCTTTCATTTCTGACATTGGGAAATTCACATTAAATAGTTTTAGTTATGGAAATCTAAGTTACCTTTGCTTCTATATAAATTGCTTTTGCTACTTTTTGGGGACTTATCATAGGCATAATTCATCCACTATTTGTCCCTTCAGTGGGCCCTAAACATTAAAAAAAAATCAGATAAAAGATTTTGTTACTTATTATCTTCCTATGAAGTTTCCATTTGGGTTCATGACAGATTTGCAGTTTACATTGTGCCACCCCAAAACTGGTCACAGAACCAGAGGTACAAAGATGCTGGAATGAGTCTGCAAAACAAGGATACAAATTACTCCTGTGCTTATCCTCCTTCACCTGCAAGCCTCAAGTTCAAAGGACACTCCATTTTCCAACACCAACATAGAAAACAAATCAGCTGAACTCCATCTCAAATAAGAATAAGCTGCATTTTGCAAGTAATACATGGAATACAAATATGGTGTAGTAGCAATCATTTTGTCAGCTGTTGAAGCTGTGCTTGCTCTGTGTGCGCTGCAATTCTACAGATAACTGTGTCTATTATCTGGTTATGTCACTCCTCAAGAGGACTCTGGACACGACAAATTCTCTTTCCAACTGCATAATATAAAATATTCCAATTCTGGCATTTAAGGTAAAAGGAGAAGACAACAAAAATCTGATCAGAAATAAATAGCAACACATTCCCTCCTGGAACAACATTTGGAAGTTGATGGACATTAGGCCAAAGTGAGAGCCTGATTTTTCATTTACAAATAATAACTAATTATCATATATATCAAGATCATTCAGCACTTTTTCCATGCATTTCCCTCTCCTAAAAACCAGGCCAGGGAGAGACATACATAAACAAAATCCTGAGAAAAAAACCCTAGCAGCTCTCAAGGGCAGAGTGAAAGTCTGGACTTGTAAAAATGCTTGGGCACCAGTCCAAGCAAAAGGCCCAGTCTTTAGAACAGCTAAACAAAGGAGAGCAGGATCTCATCCCCCACCAGTCTTTAGGGGACAGTGAGAATCTGCAGAGCCATGGTCCCAAAGTGTTTAACATCAGCAGGTGTGAAGAACAGCCTCCTCCAAGGAATGTGGGAATGCTGCCCAGGAACCCACTGCCAGCTTAATGGAGATGGAAGGAGAAAGGGAACCCAGACACAGATCAGTGAAAGTCAATTTATTTTTAAACCTGCTGTGCAATAACTGGGAGCTGAAGTGCAGCAGGCAGGACTGGGTGGCTCTGGGGCTTGTGTCACTTGGCTGTGCTTTGCTTCATCCCTCACACCAGCTAAAAGACACTTTATTAGCAAAAAATGCTGGGATCAAGGCAGGAATCATCAGCACAACCCACCAAAGCCAGCTTCACTCAGGGCAGGGATAAAGGCACATTGTTCCATGCACAACCCCCTGGCCGTGAGTGATGGATGTTCTAAACCCTGAGCTGCACAGCAGAGCAAAGGGCCACACACAGCCAGCTCTGGGAGATGCTCATTTGCTGGTAACCTCTATGCTCAAAATACCCAGCCACTCTCTTCCCTGGGAGTTTATTTTTCCCTCAGGAGAATTATCTGATTCTGTGAATCCTTTTCATTTTCCATTCGAGTTCCCAGATTGTGCAACTTCCCCGCCTGCACCTCCTTTGGAAACCAGGGAGGACCAAAATTACTAGCAGCAGTGCAGACGTTTGGTTTCCTCATCTGCCCCTCTGAAGCCGTGGCTGATGCTCTCAGGAGTGACTGAATTGATGCTCTTGGCTGAGTGTTTCATACAACAAATCAGGACAGATCTGTCAAATGTCCCCAGGAGATGACGGGGGTGTCAGAGCTGCAGGAGGAGCTCTGGAGGACACGAGGCAATGCCTGTGCTCAGCCACCACCTCCAGCCTTCCCTCCCCTCTCCACCTCCCCTCCAGTCCCTCTGGCAGCACCAAGGTCCCAGTGGCCACTCCAAAGGGCACATCCAGCTCAGTTCCAGAGGATTTGCTGATCTGGAAGCATGGGCAGTGTGGGGCTGACTCTCAGCGGGACTTGGAGAAACTCAGCAGAAAGCCCTGGTTTTCTCAAGGCAAAGCAGCTTTCCTTTCCAAGGACGGTTCTGTGGAGAATTTTAGGTTCTCAAGAAATGGACTGATAAAAGGTTTTGTAAGCATCCCTCATTCTCAAAACAGCAGCTGCTGTAACTTTGCTTACTTTTCCCTTTGTGTCCATTCTGCAAACATGCTCTCTCTGCCTCAACCAGCGGTGCTGGAGAGGCCTTGTGCCATTTGGCCAATCACGCAATTGTTAGCGAAACACTCTATAAAAGTCACCTTGGTACACTAAAGTTTCAGCCTTCTAATCACGAAATTTCAGAGTCCTTCATTTCCTCCTCTGGGAAAGGGCGACAGGCTGTGCTCAATTCCCCTGCCCCACGATCCTGGCCAGGCTCCAGGCTTCTCCCACACTCCTGCCCCAGGAAAGGATGCTCGGGGATCTTCCCTGTATCCCTCAAAAGTTTCTTTTGCAGTGAGTCTGACACGAGTTGGAGAGCCCTGGGAATGTTGTTTTCCCACACTCTGAGCTCCACCCAACCCACTGGCATCACCTGTCCCAACAAAAGCAAAAGGAACAATAAAAAACCCTCATTTTTCCAAGGAAGAGGGATTTTTTTTGTGAGCAGAGGGTCTCCATGAGGCAAGTGGAAAGTTACTGGAAGTTTTTCTGTCCCAGTGTCAGGTCACAGAGCAGGGCTGCAATGTCCCAAGAAGATTTAGATCTACACTGGTGCCACTGATGTCAGAACTGGGCTGGCATGTACAAATAAATATGAAGTATTTCAGTGCTGTGTCACAATGGCAGCACTCTCTTTCCCATATTTATGCCTGCAAAATGTTGCCTTGCAGTATCAGAGAGGACTTCTGTGCAATCCAGGAACTGGTGACAAGACTCCTTTAATTGCACTCAGAAATATATTTTTAGGAATAAGACCAAGAAGTCAACGCAGCTTCCTTCTTGTTAAAAACTAAAATAAAATGTCTGATGGGCTGGGAGCGAAGAAAAATGAAAGTATTGATCAGCTCAACAGCTGGAAAAATGATTTCTAGTACAAATAAAAAATTTAAAACCCTGTTAATATTTTAAAGATCGCGCAACTGGGAAAAAAAGTCAAATTTTATTTGTTTGTTACTGTTAGGAACTTACAGCTTCTGGAGAATCAGGCTTCCATAAAAACCTATCTACTGCTTAATGCATATAAAAGCCTGGAAAATCAACTCCTTGGATATTTAACCTTATACTCACTGGAAACCCAACAAACCTCTAAAGGAGATGTGACAGCTACAGTGGGGATTTTATTAATTTCAACATCAAGGGGGATATGGGGAACTTTTTAAAGAGAAAACCACTCTTGTCCTTGACCCCAGAGAGCCTTTTGTTCCTCCCACCCACCAACGGGGAAGAGCAGGCAACAAAATAAAATCTAGGAGTCCTGGGAAATGAAATTGGGTTTTTTCAGCTCTGAGTGCCCTGTAACATTAGCAGAAGTGTCAGCAGATGCTGAAATGTTTTTTCTCATCCTGAATGTCCAACCTAAGGGACAAAGCAGGCCTGGTTTTCACAGAAAATCACCTTTCTTATCTAGCTAAAGCCAAAGAAAGCTGCAGATGCTCCCAAGCTCAGCTCAAGGACTTGAGATCATGCATTTCAAAGGGAAGGCTCACAAAAATCACAGGCTGCTTCTGAAAAGGGCTTCTATTCCTCTGCAGGTCACACAGCAGCACATGAAATTTCCAGAGCATTTATTTTAGACTTTTAAGTCACCTTAAGCAAAGCTAAATGTCATTTTTAATAGATGACAAAACCTCCTCTCAATTTCAGTGCCAGTAGTCAGAAAAACTGTGAAGCAGAGCTGCTCCTGCCAGCACAACTCACCCCTCATTTCTTCTGAGCAAAGTTCTAACTTTACTGTCAAATGCAGTTTGGGCTGCTTCCTTTACAAATGACAAACAGCTGATCCATTTGTTTCAAGGTTGGTAATAGTAAAAAAAATTAAAAGTCATAAACACAGCCCAGTGATGTTGAACTCCCACTTTCTTCATTTCTTAAAGAAACCAGAGAGAGTTTCTACAGAAAAATCACACTTTCTCAAAGAATTTAGCCTGCAGTTAAGTGCTAGCTTAACTTTTTCCAGCTAAAATTCCAGTCCAGTCATAGAATCCAAGCAAAAGAGCCATCAGAAAACAACAGAGGCTTTACTCCATATCATCTGTGATTTATATTGGTGATGATCATGCTAAAGCAGGAAACAAAGCAGAGGAATTTTTATAAATGCCAGTGTTGCAACCATTGTGCTGCTGCCTGAAAGTCACTTTTCCTCACTTTTGAACAGGGCAAATTTACTCTGGGCTCCATATCACAAAAAAAAAAAAAGAAAAAGAAAAAGCAAAAAAGATGGAAGACTCATGCCAACCTCACATGGATCATTTCCAGATTCTTTTCTCTTTGATCCTCACACAAGTTCAAAAGTATTTGTTTACATCAAGGTCATTCCAGCTGACTCAATAATTCAGCAAGACAACAGGTTTGAAAGAAAACAAGTGGTTAAAGAAATTATTGAGGGGTTTGTTATTTGTTTGTGTCGTGCCATAAAGCGGAAAATTACCTTAAATATTGAAGGAAAAGACACACAGGAGAGGTAAAGCTCGGGCAGCCAAAAGCACTGGGGTCCTGGATAACAATTTACAACAGCAAATACTCTTGAACTGTTTAGCTTCTGCATGATTTCAGAGCAAGAGAAAGGCTAACTGCAGCAGGCAGGCTTTAACCCTAAAAAACTTTTTCCGAACCTTGAGGATCTTTCATCCTCCCTCAGCTGACTTTTTTGTTCCTTTAGTTCTTTTCTGTGTGAGTGATGAGAAGTTGTGAGTTGCTTTTCCCACTCCCCAGGAGCTTGCAGGCTCTCTCATGGGCACAGACCTCCCAGTTTAGCTGGGAAATGAGTTAAAAGGTAAGAATTACAAATGTCCTGCAGAAGCTTCTTTTGCACGGGGTTATCACCCTGCATAAAGCAGAACAGACACAAGCAAAGTGTGCCCCACTCCCACGGAGGGTTTCTAGCTTGGTAGCATTAATCCTACCAAGGAACAGTGACTTTCCAGCCTATATTTAGGAGCAGTGCTTCTCAGCATCCCTTGCACGACAGCAGAGAGAGGGAGCAAGGTTCAGGAGAGCAAGAACAGGAGTGATTGAGTGCACACTGTGATCTGCATTTATCCAAAATTCAAAGAATTTCACAGCTCTGGGGGCTACAGGGATGAGCTCCCTTCTGTAGCTCTGATCACCTGCTGGGACCTGGCTCTGATTTCGGTGAAGTGCAGCTCTGTGTTTGCTGGGTTTGTGCCAGGGTGGGACCTGTGTGCACACATGTGCTTCCCCATTGTGGCAAGAAAAAATACAAACCCCCTCTGTTCCAAGTCTGATCAGATTTCCCAAAGCTAGGGAAAACAGAGTGCAGGTTTGAGAGCTGAGAAACAATTCAGGGATTCATCAGAAATGGCACAGGTGCCACAAGAAAGGAGTTTTCTTGCTGGAATGACTGTTTAGCCAAAACCTCGTTTATGTACAAAAAAAAAAAACCTCCAGTGCCAGGTTTAACCCAGGTTTATCAATCCTCTGTGCAGACTAAACTCTCTCCCCATCTCTTATCCTCCAAGCCATATTCCTTCCACAACCCCCATCTTTTCATTGGTTTAACATTTCCCTAAAGCCAGGCTTATCTCCATTCCCCACTCCTGAGCCCAGTCCCAAATGTCTCCTCAGCACAGTGGATGACTGGGAATGCTCTGAACTGAACCTTATTCCTCCCCCAGCCCCTGCTGAGCCCAGCTTTAACCTCTAGGGACCACCATGCAGGTGTCCTCCCTTTGTCACTGAAAGAATGGCATTTTCATGCTGAAATCACCCTGCTGCCTTTGAGGCTTCCTAGAACTGATAAAAAGACTCATTAACTGCATCAAGCTCCTATAATTAATTGCCATTTCGTGTATCACAGTGCTTGAACACAATGGGGAACCAGCACCTACAACTACCAGAACTTTTGATATCAACTTTTAATAAAAGTGGCTGAGAAAATTAACATTACATCCTAATCCAGCAGGAATGTTCCTTTAGGCCACACTGAAATCACATTTGACCACCTGATTTCCCCTCAGCTCCCCCATGCTGATATCCTTCCCTCTATTTGATGGACAGGCTCCAATGTAAGTTACCCCCAGTTAATTTTATAAAGTCCATTGCCCAGCACACTCCACTGGACAGGAATTCAGGAACTCAGCTCCTCAAGTGGCTTTGCAGGTCAGACTGCAGCGGCCACAGCAAAGCTCAGATGGAGAACAGCAAGCACTGGAACGTGTGAGATGTGGCAGGAGAGCAGCCTGCAAAGAGCGTGGCCACCCTGGCAGCACCTACAGAACCTCCTGTGAGGTGGGGATTTCAACCCAGCCAGCTCTTGTGTCATCATCCATCCGTCTTCTTGGCTTTCCCTCTCTGGGAGCAAATGATGAATGTGACCTTCTTTGTTTGAGTTCTTGCAATGAAGCACTGTTTGCATAAGGCTCTTTTTTATTTATTTTTTTCCTGCGGCTTGTTGACTTTTATAAGACATTCATAAATTTGTTCTGACTGCCAGTGAGATGCTTAATGGTGCTAAAGGGAAGGTATTAAGGATAGTCGACTCATGTTAGAACAAGCCACTTGAAAGTAGCTATAAATATTTGTCTGGATTTCATTTTGCTAACAAACAGCTTCTTTTCTTCTTCTCCTCCCATTGCCCCCCTTAAAGGGTTGATCTCATAAACAACAGAAGAATTTTCTCATTAATAAAAAAGCACATGTCTGGATTTGGGTTTTTTAATAGAAACTTTCCTATTGGGGACATTTGAGTCCTTGTATTCTGTCTGCATGGAGTCAGCTCCCTTTTCAGGAAAACCTTGGCAGCTTAAGACCTCCAGGGTGAGCTCATGTTCTTTTGCACTCCCTCAGACTCATCCCTGCTCTTTCATTGCTCTGGCAATGAGTTTAGGCTAGACTCAGGGACTGCAGTGTCCTAGAAGCAAGCCAGTAGCTACACATTCCTCCTCGTTTTGCTCATGAGCAAACTGAAGGGTTTTGGATGCCTTCAGGACTGGAGCCACTTGCCACACAGTTTGGGAACTCCACCCTGCAGTCCCATTGCTCCAAGGTCACATTGACAGGGACACACAGAATATCCTGCTCTTATTGTCCGTGCCACCAAAATCCCTCTGGTTGGGAACCAGGACTGGTAATTGGGGGCTACCACAGAGCCCCCTCCAGATCCCTGCCAGCCCCAGGGCAGCACAGACAGCTTTTCACACCAGCACAGTCCAAAGCTGCTTCTTGGAATCAGCAAGGATCGATGCTGAGGGCTTGTCCCAGCCTCTGGCTCTGGGCAGGCAGAGCCCTGTCCTTCCCAGAATAGGTTCTGCTTGTGTTTCAGCACTGGAAGACCAAAGTTGTGTTGGGATGCCACCACCACTGGAGGTCTGAGAAGCTCCAACCAAGCTCCTGCTGGTTCAGATGAGCAGATAGCTCAGCACTCAGCCAGCAGGAGAGCCAGGGAAAAGGGGGTGCCCAGAGCAGTCAGATGGGAAGGACAGGAAGCCTGTCTCTTGGAAAAGCAATTAGAAGACCAACAAGAGTGGGAGAAACAAGGTTTGGGAGGGTCTTCTCACTTGGTTGGTTTAACTCCATGGGAAGAATGAGTTTTCAATGCAATTTTTTATTTGTTTTCTTGGTGTTCTCACAGAGCAGGGCTCATTACAGCAGTCCAGAAAGTACCAGCAAGGGAATCCTGAACACTGTCACCTCAGACAGGTCCCATAAGAGCCAGGGTGAGTTTTACCTTGGGAAGAACTGTCAGCTTTGGTCTGAGCCAGCCAACCAATTTGGATTTGCAGCTTGAAGTCACTGCTAAAATTATACAAATCCCCCAGAGAGCTACCCCAGACAGCAAGGATAGGATAAGAGAAAATAAACTTTCTAATACAGAGCTCTAAACTGTCTCCAGTGTTTTTTTCTGGATCCTTTTGGATTTTCTGGACGTGTGCACAGCACTCTCCGTTATAAGGCATCATTATGGCACAAACAAAGCCTGCCTCCAGCACAGGGATGGAAAAGACCTGGCAGATGGTCCAGATCAGCAGAGATAAGAGCAAACTACCACACAGGTGAGGCACCTGCCCGGGGGAAGGCTGCAGTTCCCTGCCAACATTCAGCTCCCTGCTTCTCTTGTTCTCCCTCCTCCCTTTATTTCTTCTTTTTTCTTTTTTTTTTTAAACTCACGTATATCACTCAAGCAGCTTTCCCAGTGCCTGCAAATGCTAATTGCCCTGGTTTGTAACATTCTGTACCCCACTGGGATTAGATGGCAGCCCAGCAGCCCTGCTGATAGCGTGGTGAATGATTTATCCACCGTGCACCACATTCCTGCACTGCTGAAGCAATAATGCTGGGGAGAACCTGCAGGGATTAGTTTGCCTCTGGTGTGGGCTACAATCAAAGGTTAATGGCCTTGAGCACCCAAGAAGTTCAATTAATGCCTTGAAATGGCCTGGCTGGAAGGCCTTTATTAAATGGACCATTAACACAAGGAACACTATTTCATGCCTTTGTAAACATGGGTAAAAATGCTCCTCACATCCAAAGCACCCTGGCCTGTGCTAAATTAGCAAGCACCTGGAGAACTCTTTGTTCAGAGATGGGCCCCAGCTGCATTATGGACACACATTTCCACCATCACCACAGGTTTAAACTCTACAAGGTTGAAAATCTTGGGAAAAAACTCTGGTTTCTGACCCTATCAGGAAGCAGCAGTTTTGTATCACTTCCTCTACCTCTTCAGTCTCTGCTCCCAACAAAATCCCCAAAAGCCTGAAAGGAGCAGAGTGAAGGAGAGCATCCTTCAGAGAGCTCCTGGGAAGGAAGAGGAGTGCTGGGACTCACTGAAGGAGCTTTGCTGGTGACTCTGGGGACAGACCCATCCCATGAACCACGAAAATTCTGTCTGATTGCTCTGCTCATCCTTGTCACTGAGTGTGAGGGGAAAAATGTGGATGGCAGTAACCAAGAGCTGCTCCAGCAGCTGATTTATTAAAATGTAGAAAGGTTTTTCTATCAATCCATCTAAGCAATCCATCAGTGCTTCCAGCTGATGCCACCAACAGTCACATCCCTCCAGCCCCTCAGAGGAGGGCAGGGAGAAGGAACCAGATCATTCAGGGACCACAAGACAACTCCTAGGGATGGTTCTACCAAGAGGGGAGCTGGGAAGAAACCTCCAAGGCCAATGGCTTGCACAGAAATCTGTCACTCCCTCAGTGCCCTTGAAGTCACACTTTGAGCTGCTTTTAATTGCCCAGTCCCAGCTTCTTCCTCTGCTGGAGACTGATGCAAGCTCCTTTCTCCACGGGCCATCCATCCATTTTTAGTTCCCTTTTAAACCTTAACCCACAGCCCCTCCTTGGCCAGGGCCAAGCCAGCTGTGACCCAAGAAGGCAGGAGAATGTCACCATAAAGCCAGCACAGGTTTGCTTTCTGGGGCTGCCCATCCCAGCCCTAAAACTCCCTGCCAAGGCAAATTGGATTAAGCTCAGATCAGATTATGTGAGAGCTGAGCTGTGGGGACTTTTCACCCTGGCTTTTCTTCAGCAAAAAGAACTCCAGAGGCTCAGCAGGACAACAAGAGAGGGGAAAAGGGAGAGAGCCTGAAGCCATGAAGGGAGAACAAAGGGAGATGACATGCAAGGTAAATAAGAAGGCACAAGAGCTTAGTTGTGACTTCAGAGAGAGAAAGTGGGGGGCAAGGGGTCAAACCTTACACTAATTAACCTTGTATCAGCAAACCTTGGAAGCCTGAACTGCCCCAGGGGCTGCAGCACGGGAGGTCAACCTGGGCCATCTTCACCTTTGAAACCAAGGGTGAAAAGAGTGACAAAAAGGGACAGCTCCACCTTCAGACCCCAGGCAGTTTGCAGCGCTACAGGTCCCACCTGAAAATGGGAGTTTGCTCCGGAGTCTGCCCACAGCATCGTTTAAATTTTTCTAAAAAAAGAAAAAAAAGAGGCATTGTGAAAATGCAAAATGTGCACCTGCTCCCTGATCCACCAGAGCAGGGACCTGTGAGCTCACCTTTAAACACAGGGCACTGCTGACCCAGACAATGTGAAATCATCAAACATTTGCTCAAATACTTTTCTGGATCAGTCAAAGTGTTGCCATGGGTGTCCTCAGGCTGCACAGTTCATTAAAGCAACGCCTGGTTCTGTCAGTGCCAGGGACACAACAGTAACAATCATGCAGCAACTCACACAGGTATAGAAATTATGCCGATTAATGCATAAAATACATTGAAAATCCGTGTCTTGTACAGGATATATATATAGGATATAGAAAAGGGTAATTATATCTCTGTTCTCAGTGGCTAATCTAAAGAAAATAGTAAGCCTGGTTTGGGTGTTCTGGCTAGAGGAAACACAGCATAATTGCCATTTAATGCCTTTATTTGTTGGCTTGGAAAGAGAGTTGGAATTCTTGGTGTGTTAACACTGAAAAGGCATGGGAGGAAGAGGTGCTTTATTCAAACACTGAATACCCTTTATTCTGATAAAGAAAATCAACCTCCACAGCATCTGCCTTATTTCCCACCATTAGCACAGGGGATCCTGCACACAAAATGGAGATTTGGGTTTTTTTCCTTATTGGTGGAGCCCTGAATTACAATCACAAACACCTGGAGTTACTGCAGGACAAATTAACTCTGCTAGAGGACAAATCAACTGTTCCTCACCAAGAAGATCAACACCACAAACAACATTGAGGGGACTCCTCTTTATCAGGCTTCTGTCTGGAAATTCTGCACACCTTTGTACCCCCTGGTATAGAATAAAAAAGCCAATTTTTCAGGATTTGGGGAAGGCAGTGCCAGCTCTGCCTAGCCCCTAGCCCACACCAAACCAGCTAATGATCCCAGCAGAGGGAAAAACAAATCTGCATTCCCATTCTCTCAGTGTGAGGGACCAGTGCTTGAGAA
Source organism: Irena cyanogastra (assembly GCA_013397155.1). Lineage (NCBI taxonomy): Eukaryota > Metazoa > Chordata > Aves > Passeriformes > Irenidae > Irena > Irena cyanogastra. Next base: position 113,357 of record VWZV01007126.1, on the reverse strand, counting down.
CTCCTGAAAAGCCCCTCTTGCTTCCCAGTCCAGTTTGTATTTGTTTAAGCCCAAGGCAGACAAACACGAGAGGAGCCCCCAGGAATCCATAACCACCCTGGTGCTTCTGGGTAGCAAACCATCTCCACTGCCATCTGTTTTCAGTCACTTCCAAACGAGTTCTGAAGAGTCAATTGTTTTCTTCTAGGAAAAATAAACATGCAAGCTGCTATTCACCCGATTTCCAGCAATTTTCTGCTGTGGGTAAATGTAGCTTCAGATTTTAGAACTAAGTCTCGTTCTCATCCAAAGAATTTTGCAATATAATTACCTCATTTTTACTGACTTGGATAACTGTTGCCCTTTGAAAAAAAATTTAAAAAAAAAAAGGAAAAAAAGGGGGGTGTAAAGTCTGCAAGACTAATTCCTCCTCCTGCCCCTTTGTTATAAAATCTTGGAACAATTGACAGTGATTAATCTCACTTGATATTTCTTTGGTTCTCTATTTGTTGATTTAAAGGCATTTTATAACTGATTGTTTTCAGTTGCCTGGACAGCTGTCACATCTGTACTGTGGTTTGATTTGGCTTTCGGGGAGCAAAATTATTATTTTTCTTATTTTTACAGCTCCAAAACATAGTGGCTGACGGAGGTGGCCCGTCAAAAACCATCCATGTGAAACCAAAACTCCCTCCAGACTGAGAGAAGATGGCTCAGACATTCTGCAGGCAGATTACACAAGCAAGATGTGGAAGGCAATAACGCAATTTTTTAAAATTTTATTACTAGTTTTTAAGATGCCCAGCTTGCACATAGTCTCAAATACAGTGGCAAAAGTGTAACATCAGTAGTTTTGTAGGAATAACTTTGGCCTTTGGAGCAGCACTGGTGGAGCTGGTGTGGAGCTGAATTTTCTCCTTTATTTGGGGCTGGGGTGCTGCAGTCCAAGCAATTCCCATCCCTGCTTGCCTGGGAAAGGCTGTGCTCAGTGAAAGGAGTGTGGAACAGGCTCTGAGAGTCTGAACCATAAAAAAAAAAACATAAAAGAGTGAGGAGAGCTCAAGAGAGGAAGGTGTTAATACCGAGCAGCTCAATATCCATCACCTTCAACCTCCTGTGTCTAACAACCTTTGGCTTTAAACCTTACCCTCAATTTTAGCCTCTTTTCATCTCTGCATCCTCCTTTTACCTCCATCTCACCACTGTGCCTTCATGGCTCTTCTCTCATGGTGCATCTACAAACCAGGCTAACAGAACAAACCAGACCAACCTGAACATCATCCCTGCCTCATCCTCCTGTCCCTTCTATGGATTCCAAGCTCAAACCTCACCAGCTGCTACCTCAAACAAGGCTGGACAGGGCTTGGGGCAACCTGGGATAGTGGAAGGCACCCCTGCCCATGGCAGGGAAGTGGAACTAAGTTTTCTTAAATGTCCCTTCCAGTCCAAACCATTCTGGCATCTCTGATTCAAAATTTACCCCTGAGCTTAAGCCTGTGGGGAGAGCAGCTGCTATCGACTCCAGTTTGCTGAAATTCAAGCACAAAAGAATAAATGCCCTTACAACCTGGGGTTTTCCTGGATAGATGATGGGATCTGCTTACACACCTTTGTGTTTGTCCCTGTGCAGTTAGACAAGATTAGGAGAAGACAGCTCCAAGGAAGCATTAGATGGTGGCACCTCAGGGACAGTCACAGTCCAAGGGCCCACGCTTGATTCCTCATTCCTTTTTGAAATCTGTGGCTCCCACCACCCAAAGTTTGCAGCACATAGAATAAAAGAGCCAGAACAGGTGCATAAACACAGTGAAATGAGGGGTGGGACTCATTATTTTGCAGACTCTCACTGCTTGCAAAGGAAGTTCTCTCTACCACCTGAGGCACCCTCCCCTTTCACTGCCCACATCGCTTCCCAGCCTGCCTCCTCTGGTATTCCTAGTTGGAATTAGGATTACTACCAACTCTCTTAAAAATAAAAATAACCCACACAGTTCTTTTTTTAGTTACCAGATTACTATTCACCCTTTCAGCCCATTCTGAAGCATCTTTCATTATTCAGATACAACCCCCTGCTCTCCTCATTGAGAGCCTATGGCCCTGCTACTCTTTTCAAGCTTCACACTTCTATTTTCATGGAGTTTTCCAAGAGTTTTACTTTTCCTCTTCCAGTCCCCTCCTCCATGACACACTGCAAGCAGTGGAAGTGAGCCCCACATTATGCCCTGAGAGCCTGTGTGTAACAATAGACTTGAGCTTGGTTTTGCTAAATCACTCATCTCAACATCTTCACTCCCTTGCTTTCTAAACCATGGCCATAAATCGTTGGGAAAACAGCAGAACAGTCATATCCTTGCATCCATGCCCTCACCAGCTCTTCTAACACCCTGCAAATATGGGCCATCAAATCCACCACACATTTAATCGTGCACAACACACTGGTGAAGTTTCCCTCACCATTGCTCACATTCAGAGCTTTCAACCTGGCTGAAACATCTGGGAATTCTTTTCCCAGTTCCACAAATCATTTCCATTCCTGATGTTCTCCTTAGGGTACCTTCTCCAGACTCATATCCCTTTTCCTCAGCCACTTGGACACAGGACAGATTGGGACCATCCTTGAACAAATAAATCCCAGTGGTTTTCCCATCTCCTCTGCTTTCCACCACTCTGGTCTCATTTCTGTCATCTGATTCCTCTTTATCCACATTGCCTGTTCTCATACCCATTCACGTCACACATTTAAGAAGGTGGCAAAGAATGTCAAATGTCTTTATAATCCCACTAAGCCACATTTGCCGCTTCAACCGCCAGCTCAGTTCACTGTGCTCCTTTTAAACAAACACAAACAACCCCAGAAGATGTAACAACAACAGAAACAGGCGGGCAGCAGAGCAGGACATGCTGAAACTCAGCGTGGTCCCCCATTAGGGGGAAAATTTCGAGTGTTTTAATCCTGACAACAGCACCACAATGAATCAGTGGATCTGACGGGTCAGCCTCTCGGCTGGTGCAGCGCCAGCAGCTTCCACGGGGGTTCATCAGGCATGAATTGGCCCCATATGTGAAAACCCTCCACAATTTGTCCAGTTTCTCCCATCCCCGCGGAGCAGAGCCTCCATATGTGAGATCCCACAGAGCTGTCAGCCAACGTCACATTTCAATAACAGCAGAAACAGCCGGGGCTGCACAAACCGGCGGAACAATCCCATTGCTCATAAACTGGCAAGTGACCTCCGTTGGCAGAGCTTTTGTTGATCACAACCCTTTCTATGGAACAAAACACAGGAGCTATCAGGCCAGAACAGACTCGGTGATCCATCTTCCCCCTGCCTCCTGTCTCCAGCAGAGGCCAACGTTGATGTTGGAACGGGAGATTAAAGATGGATCCACGACGGCTGCGAGGCACCTGGGCTGCTTGTGCAATCCTCTGCCCTTGACCCAGGGAAAAACTCTCCTGTTCCATGCAAGTGTGCAATATGTCAGCCCAGGGAGGGAGGGCTCTCAGGGGCTGTCATAAAGCAACATATGTCCAAGTCAGAGCACTGTCCCTTCTTTTTCTGGCTTTATTTTAGCTTGATTGACGTAACTGAATATCTTCTTCTTAAGATCAAGTCTTTGACTTGATTGGACTTCACAAATTGAGTTTTCTATCAAAAATATTGTTCTTACCTAAATTAATACCTTTTCTTGCAGAAGTAGATGCATAGGATTATTTTTTCACCTTACCCGGTTTCTCAGGGTTTTAATCCCTTTCCTTGCCTACTCAACACCAAATTAATGTTGGTCCATTCTATTTCTTGGTAGATAAATTCTCTCCCTCCAAACTTCACGAACTTTTATTCTTTTCTACCTTTGTTCCATCTTGTCTTGGACATGATTTATATAGTTCAGCTACAACATTATTTGGCTCAGTCCTGAACAGAGATTGCATTCTCAGTTCCCACAAGGCAAACAAATAGATCTGGTGAAAAAATTAAATAACCTGAAATAATACCTTGTACTTGAAGCAGAGTTCAGGGAAGTTGATGAGACAATGCTGATGGCTATACAACGAAGCAGATCCTTTCTAAACTGAGGTTTGTTATAAAGTACAAACCATTCTTCAATTCAAAAGTGGAGATGGTGATCAGATGACTGTTTTGTCTGTCTTTTTGTCACAAAACAACTGATTTTGCAAATATTAAACCCAAAGAAAATATGGTCTGAACTATTTCTTTTAATTTTTTTCCATCTCTGAAAGTAGTAATTTTTAAATGCTGTGCCTGGTAGAACATGCTAACGTGAAAAACTCTGAAATTAATTTAGAAACGAAGTATAGACATTTTTGGTTTAAGCTACTAAAAATAAAATAAAATAAAAATTTAAAAAAAGAAAGTTGGCTCTCTCAATTTATATATTATTAATACTCAGAACATCTCCTGATTCCGAAGGCTGAAGCAGAGAGGGAAAACTCCTGCATCCATCCCCAAGCTGAATATTTTGTGAGGAACCAACTGCCAATCCTGGCAGCCCCGCCGCCCTCGTTAGGTGATAAATTAATGCTGCGCTGCCGCCGTGCCCTTGCCAAGCGGGCAGAGCTCCAGCCCGAGCCTGGCTTGTCCAACCGGCACCCACCCTCTAGTGGGACGAGGGAAAAGTGCTGCTCCAGCTGCTCCCTGCGGCTGGGACACCGGCAGGATGCTGGGACACCGGCAGGATGCTGGGACACCGGCAGGATGCTCCTCCAGGGTGGGCACGGAGAGATCTTCCCTCCTCTGCTCCCCTCTGCCCTCCACACTCTGCCGGATCAAAAGGCGGTTTAGCTCTGAGAGGGGATTCCAGCCAGGATGAGCTTCTGCAAGAAAGTCCCGGGAGCATCTTTTCTCCAAGCTCTGCACTGCAGGGTCAGGGCTGGTTTAACTGCGTTTTTATAGGGGACCGAGCAGTGGTGACACAGGGAATCAGTGGCTGTAAGTGTCATTCTGTGCCAAAAATAGTGTGGCTGCAGGAGCAGGGCAGTGACTGTCACCCTGTGCTGGCACTGCTGAGGTCACACCAGGGATGATGTGTCCAGTTCTGGGAGCCTCAGTTCAGGAAGGACATGGAGGGGCTGGAGCGTGTCCAAGGAAGGGAATGGAGCTGGGGAAAGGGCTGGAGTCCCAGGAGGGACTGAGGGAGCTGGAAAGGGGCTCAGCCTGGAGAAAAGGAGGCTCAGGGAGGCCCTTGTGGCTCTGCACAACTCCTGCCAGGAGGGGACAGCCGGGGAGTCGGGCTCTGCTCCCAGGGAACAGGGACAGGAGGAGAGGGAACAGCCTCAGGCTGGGCCAGGGCAGGCTCAGGGTGGACATCAGCAGGAATTTCTCCATGGAAAGGGTGCTCAGGCACTGGAACTGCCCAGGGAGGTTTGGAGTGCCCATCCCTGGAGTGTCCCAGGAAGGGCTGGAGGTGGCACTGGGTGCTCTGGGCTGGGGACAAGGTGGGCATGGGGCACAGGCTGGACTCAGTGATACCAGAGTTCTTTCCCAACCTTAATGATTCAATGATTATTCCTTTCTTTTGTTAAAAAGAAAAGACCAAAACACACAATCAAACAAAATTGCTTAGGGAAATAAAAATCCAGCCCTAATCCATCTAATATAAAAATATGTTAGATAGACAAATATAATTGAAAAGTAATTAAAAAGTGGAATATTTTTGCCCAACAATGAGCACTGCAATCATGGCACAACCTGGGAATGTGCAGCAGAGCTGTAAGCAGGTCTGAAATATTAGTACAAAATATAAGAAGTGAGCAGTCTTTAAGGAAAACACTCTTGAAAGGGTTTGCAGCAACTGAGCAGCAACAGACACTGCTTCCTACAACCACTGCAACGTGCTTTGCAAGGGACAGACAAGCAGGCCCAAGGATGAGAGCAGGGCAGCATCACCAGACAGAGAGATACAGTGCCTGGGCAAGAGTCAGCAGGTCCAGTGGCCATAGCTGGGGTCAGCCATGCTCCAGGGACCCAGAGAAACCCAAATCAAACCCAAAGGTGCAGACACAGCTCAGCACAACAGCCCCAGGGGCTGAGCTTGAGTGCAGCTCAGGACCTGCCAGCACAGGTGGGTGCCCAGATGGAGCCACTCAGGGAAGTCAGAGCCTGCTGAGGTCTGGCAAACCTCTATTTAAACCCAGAGTAACAATCCCCAGTGGATTTAGATGATTCCAACTAGGTCCTAAAGTTATAAACGAAGATTTACAATGACAGTGTGAAATGAGAAACCGCTGAGAAATATATTCTGTTCTCAAACATGACCCAGTGAAGGGCAGAAATAAAGCAGCCAAGGCCATTAAAAGCAAGATGGGACCTGGAACAATTGAACAGGGCTGAGGAGAGCGTGATCCTTTCCTCGACATGATGCAATCAGCAGCCTCCAGCAGGTCTAGAATGGAAACAGCATGAAGTGAGGGAGGGGGGGAATGAAAATAAAGCCATCTTTCATGGATCACATGGTCCCATCAGGAAATATGGAAACCTCTGACTTGTCTGGCTCTCTGTCTCTCCCTCCCTACGGGTCTTGTGCAGAAAGCACAGCCTGTGTGCCCGGGAGGTGATGAAATCCCTAATGCTGTATGGCACATGGGGAATTTGGGGGATTGCAAAACAGGATGTTTCTTGGAGGAAATACAGTCTCAGCAAGCAAAAGGTTCAAGTACGGTACATCTCACAATGATGTAAGAGCTCGATTATGCATCTCCCTTAAAGCCCAGCTTAGGGTTTCAGTTCTGGTAGAACTAATGGGCAACACCTGCTGCGATGAAAACAATTTCCGTCCCTGAACTCGAGCAGAAGTGTTTATCTTTTGAGTCAGAAAATGTTCCTCTAATGTCTGAACAAGACTCCAGGGACGGGAACATATGCCCAGAACTGACGTTTCCGCGCATTAGATCGCTTATAAAAATGGGAATTAGAAAAACCTGGTATCATCAGATGTCTCGTCCAATAAAGTCATTAAATGGAAAGTACAGGAAGGTTCCTCTAACGTTTCCTCTCCCTGCCACTGTAGTCCCAGTTGCTCTTTGGAGAGTAGAAACAGAGGCTACTGAAAAAGCTTGCTGGGGTAAATTGTGAGTTCAAAATTCAGGGCTTTTCCAGACCTGTCCCTGGCAAAATTACCATTGGCTTCAGTGGCAACTTTACCCAAATATGGGCCTCAGGACTTGGGCCTCTTGGTTTCAGTTACTAATTTTATTATTAAAGGTTAAACAGAGCTGTTGACAGTACAAACTATTTCCTTACGTAAGCGGTGAAAGGGAGAGTGTCAGATATACAAGATAAAACAATACTGCCAAGTCAAGGCAATATAGGCTATGGGTGAATGTCCTTTCACAGAACATCCTGCTCCAAATCCCAAGTATCACCCTTTTCCTCAAGCAAAACTCCCACTTAAATCCACTGGAGCTCGGTGTGATAAGGAGGCAGAGACAAGAAAGGACCTTGGGGCTCAGCCATGGTTGCTACAAGGGTTTTTAGGGAGTGTAGCTGTTGAAAACACAGAGATTCTACTTTTATGTAATATTCGTTAAATATTATAATGCAAATTAAATGTTTAAGCCATCCTGCTATACACACAACCCTTAACAACAAAGCCCTGGATGACAGGAATGTCAGAGAGGAAATGTTGGGCTTTCCTCCCTTAGTTTCTGCTGCAATGTTCTTTAGATAAAGCTTGGAACCAAACCAGGGACTTGTTTTTAATTCTTAACCGAAAATAATAACAGCAAATTACGTGGCACTTAAAAATAATAACCATCCAGTCAAAGGCAAAATGTTCTCCATTCAGTCAAGCAACACTTCACTGGTTTGGTGATTAAGTGGCAATCCAAAATTTAACTCCCTGGAAAATCTACTGTTGTTATAATGCAATTGTGCTGTCAGGGCCACAGATAGTTCTGTCTTTAATAACAATGCAACAGACACTGAGAGAAATTCCTGTGGTCGTCTGTCCTCCTCAGATACAGTTATCATCCCATAGATCATCAGCTGCACAATAGGCAAGGGTGTCACAAAGTTTTTGACACAGTTAACACATTAACACATCAGACAAATGCAGGACTTCAGCCAGTTCTCACCAAAGCCAGTGGAAAACTCCAGCAGGGCCGTGCTGGGCACAGGGATGGTGTCACAGGGATTGTCAATCACGTAGCAAACAAGACAATCCCAGCAGCTTTCTGACATCAGCGTCTGCCTCCACTCGAGGCTTTGGCAGAGCCTCAGGAAGGACTGGTTCTCTGTCTCCTGCTCTTTTAAACAGCCTGAGAATCACAGGGGTTTGTTGTTTTGGCATAGGGCCCTCGAAAGGACACTGTCGAGCTTCACAGAACAGAAATCTGAATAACTTTTGTCTTCTCTTCCTAAATTTCATGTATTTTTAAGCATGGTTTTATTTTTACTCGTGTGCTTTACCCAACTTTTTAACATAAAGCAGCGAGAAGCCTTTGCTCTGCATCAACCCCACAACCCTAAATCCCAGGTCAGCTCTGACTGTGCTGCTGAAGTGTGGTCATATCAGCCAGTGTATCTAACCACAGAATGTATTTTCTGAGCAAATGTTGAGTAAAACTCCCATAATTTTGCTGAGTAAGAGTTCACTGGGATGGATCTGCTCAGGGAAGGAACATCACGGATGAAAACATACTGTTCCTTTACAGCCACAATACCAACACAGCAATTAACACTACCTCGCCTGGAAAATGGAGCTTAAAACAGCAAAATCCTTGTGCAAATGGTGCACAGAAGTACCAGAGCTCCCAGCTTAAAATAACAAGCTAAAAAGTAACAAGAGAGAGGGAAATATTTGGTATTAATCCTTAGGATACTGATTCCTGCTGGGCTCAAGATCCAAATGAATGAGTAGGCAAGAGAACCTGATCCTGGGAATAAGCTCACAGAAACAAAAGCATGAGTCTGAATCCAAGATAATTTTCCATTTTCGTACAATCAGGGCTATGAGAGCAGAAGCAAACCCATACATTTTCTTATTAAGATGGAAAAATATCAGCCCAAGCTGAAGAGGCAGAGACAGAACACAGAATAGGTGTGGGTGTGAAGCCGTTCTCTCCCTTCCTCTTTATTCCTCCTCATCCCCAAGCCCCCCAAAACCCGCTGCTCTCCGTGATTTCACGGTTTGGTACATCTGCAGGAGCTGCGGGGCCGGGGCGGCTCGGCGGGGACATCGCGGGGACATCGCGGGGACATCGCGGGGACATCGCGGCTCCGCGGGGACATGGCAGCTCCGCGGGACTGGGGCAGCTCCGCGGGGACATCGCTGCCCTGCGGGGACATGCAGCTCCGCGGGGACACCGCTGCCCTGCGGGGACATCGCCCTGCGGGGACACCGCTGCCCTGCGGGGACATCGCCCTGCGGGGACACCGCTGCCCTGCGGGGACATCGCCCTGCAGGTGCAGCAGCAGGTGGGCGGCCCGGCCCGGCCCGGCCCGGCCCGGCTCGGTCTGTGCTGCCCGGGGCTGGGCTCCTCGCACAGATGCTGCTCCATCCAGAGCCAGCCCAGCTCCCGGCGAGGCTGTGGCACGTCCCGGCTGGCCCTGAGGGGCTGTCCGAGCAGCGGGGGGAGCTGAACGTGCTGCCCCCCTCCAGCACGGTCCCCTCGGCAGATGGTGGCTGTGCCGCATCTGTTCCCGGCGGAGTTCTGCATCTGGGGCTGGTGCAGCTCTTAACGGCACTGGGAGGAAAGGCTGACAGGTTGGGGGTGGTTCAGCCTGGAAAAGAAAAGCTTTGGGGTCACCTGAAGGGAGCCCCCAAAGATAAAGATGGAGATGGAGAGACTCTTTACAAGGGGTAGAGGGACAGGACAAGAGGGAATGGCTCCAAAGTGACAAAAAGTAGGGTTAGACTGGATATTAGGAAGAAATTCTTCACTGTAAAGATGGGCAGGCCCTGGAACAGGTGCCCAGAGAAGCTGTGGCTGTCCCTGGACCCCTGGCAGTGCCCAAGGCCGGGTTGGGTGGGGTTTGGAGCAGCCTGGGACAGTGGAATTGTCCCTGCCCATGACAGGGGTGGCACTGGCTGAGCTTTAAGGTCCCTTTCAACCTAAACCATTCTGTGAATGGCAGCTGCCCTGAGATTACAAACACAGCCTGTGCAAGCACTACCTAAAGGAGATTGCCAGCCTCCCATCTCAGAGCCTTCAAAGGAAAATGGTTGGAAAACATGATAAGCAGGTAAGTGGCCACCCTGGGGTGCTGATCCACTGAAATCAGCTGAAAAACACCAGCATTCATGATCAAACTTTGCCTGACATAATACACTTAACCCCAAATTTTAAGTCACTACAAAAATTCTCTCTCTAAATAAAGTGGAAATGTGTTGTAAGCAACTTCTTTTTATTTCACTGCAAAGAAAACAATTTATTTTTTTTTTTAGCTGCACTTCATAGAAGACTGCCTGGTTTACATGGGAAACTGGGGAATGAGCATTCCCTGCAATGAGTCTGCAGAGGGAAAGAAATGACTTCTCAGAAAGGGCCAAGTTCAGGATTTCAGCCTGCACTTTAAGCAGAGGCTAAGAGTAAAGTCCTGCCTGCTGGAATTGTGAAATCTCTGTAAGCCAGTTTATAAGCAAGTATTAGCACAGCTGGCAAAGGCTTTCAGCTAGGAAAAAGTTATTCCACTGGTGAAGACGTGCAGGAGGGAGCAGATGAACTGGAGTCTGAAAAAGCACACCAGATGGGGGCTGTGTGGACTGCAGGCCTGTCGAGAAGCCACTGCAATATTCATGAAGGACTTTAGGTCTTTAGACCAAAATGCCTTAGCAATAGCTATTAGTAAAATATTTCTCCTCTGTTTTTTTCCCTGTTGCCTGCACAGACTGGAGTTTAGCAGACAGCTACAATGAAAACTGCTGGAAATGTCAGACAGAGGGAGGAGATGGACCTGGCACAAAGTGAGGAGACTGCTGTGGGATGTCCTGGTGGAGCACTTCAGCCCAGCAATGGACTGGGGAAGCAGCTTGCACTGAGCAGAATGCAAAACTCATAATAGGAAAAGATGCCTGTTCATACCAGCCTCCACTAAAAAAAGCTGCTGTGAAAAGTTAGGTCACACACAACTGACCAAAGGAAATCCAAAATCTCCTTTGGTGAAGAAAAGGAAGGTAGGGAATGAACGTAAATGAGCCAGATTCCCCTCAGGGAAGCAGAAAGAGGGGTCTTGTTAAAGCACCAGCTGTTAGCTCCCATCTGTGTGCAATTTCCACTCCTACCCTCTCTGCAGGATAAAGCCCTTCCAGAAAGGATTGTGAGTGAGCTGCCTGAAACCTGGAGGAGGCCCAAGAGCAAGCTTGTGGTGGGTGTCCCACAGCTCGGAGAAGACTTTGTGCTTCCCACAGGGGTTTGAGGCCAGATGCCATCTCCAGACAGTGCAGAGGCAAAGGTCACCTGTGACAGGATTGCCCAAGTGTAGGGAAACCACATGGGGGAAACCAGAAGTTGCTGAAGCAGCAGAGTCCCCATCCCCAGCTGTCCCCAAGGCCCAGGCAAAACCTCGGCCACTCAGCTGCCATCAAAGGTGGGACAGTGACAGCCTGGAAACCACAGTGCTGGTCAGAAAAAACTCTGTCCCATGGACAACATGCACAGCTCAAGCACATGGAACTGCAGGAGCTAAATGAACTATAATTATCAGCCTCATCAGGAGAAATCCAGCTCTTAGTCGAGTTCATGTCTGTATAATAATAAATTATGCAGATATGTCAATAAAACAATCACTGTCTGCAGGCTGTGGGGCTCTGAGAGACCCCTTGCTTCAGCTGCCTGCTGTTTTACCATGGTGGACTGTAGTTAAATTAACTGAGAAAGGTGCTGGCAAAACACAGTTAAATTAACTGAGAAAGGTGCTGCTTTAGAGGGGGGTTCACCTCTCTGTTAACTGGGCTAAGTTTTCTCCTGGGCATTTCCAGTGGGTGGGAATAAGAATAATTGCTGACTTTGGGGGCAACTCATGGTTTCCTCACTGTCCCTCCAGGGGTGACAGAGATTAATTGCTCCTCATGTGAACTTTGAGTAAAATTGTGGTGAATCCTGTTCACAAAACCCATTCATGATCCTCCAGGCCTTTGTGCCATCTATAAGGACTGGTGGGAATCAGCTGCTCCTGCTGGACCAGTTCAGGCTGCTCCAAAGACCATATTCTGCAGGAAAATGACATAATCGCGTAGAGTCTGGTGGAAAGTCACGTCACAGGGGACAGAGGTCGGCGTGCCTGGTGTCACAGGAGAAGAGGCTGGCTCTGAAAACAGCCCAGTGAGGTAAAGGCTGGCAGGTGTAGCAGCAGAGAGAAGAGAAAGGTGTAATGTGGATCTCGTGAAAGGCCAGTCCCTTCTCCAGGGAGCCTCACCCAAACTGAGGCTGCACTGAAACCAGAGCGAGCCCTCCAGAAGCTCTGTCATCATCGCACTGGTCAAATGGCAAGGAAAGAGAAAATCTTACCCTGGAGCACAGCCAGAGGCAGCTCTGAACTGCCTGAACTGCCCTCAGCAGACCCAACTGCAGCAGAACGAGATGCCAAGAGACTCTTGGGCACAAGGATTGTCTGCTGAAGCCTTCATTCACAAATAAATCCACTTTTATCCCAGAGCAGACACCCAGGATAGGACAGCAAGGGAAATATGTTCGTAGTTTAGATATAGTGCCATCAGACTAAAAGAGCACCCAAATATCAAAGGAAAACAATGATAACCTGCTCTACTGAACGTCATTCAAAGCCATAAATGTTCAAGAGAAACGTCAGAGAATGACACACAGTCTAACCCGGGATTTGAGAAATGAAAACATCCTCACTTAGGTTATGTTGTTTCTGTCCTTAAAACACAGGCTGAACTTTTGGTAGGGGAATAATAGGCTCCAAATCATTTTAATGAGACAAGAGATGAAATTTGCAGGGACTAGGCATCAATTTGAGAGAAATCATATCCTCCTGGCAGGAGATTTAATCATCTGATTATTTCAGAAGACACATTTTGGCATAGGAGCTTTCTGTAGGTGCCAAAAAATTGTACAGGTTTGTTCAAAACTTCACAGAAGAGGCACAGAACTATTATGTCAGCCAATTAATAGAGACTTTGGACTGAAAAAAAAGCACATTCAATCAAAATTGCCTAAAACAATCCTTTCTCATGTATCTGAATTCAAAGTACTTCAAAACCAAGCTGATGTTAAATCACCAGCCCATATCCTCCTCTCTTCTTTTGGGTCTTTATGGCTGCTCTGGGGTGATGATACATCAAGTTCAGCTGAATAACACCAGCACCTGTTATCAAACTTTACCCAACATAATGCACTTAACCCCAAAATGTAAATCACTACAAAATACTCTCTTTAAATAAGGTGGAAATGTGTTGTGAGAAACTTCTTTTTTGTTTTTTTGCACTGCAAAGAACACAATCAACTTCATTTTTTTTTAGCTGCAATTCATAGAAGACTGCAGAATAGTGCCCTGACTTGTTCTTGTGAATCACTGTCACAAGGCCACTTTGAACCTCTCCTCAGTGCTCCTTAGCCAGCTGAGGACATCTGTGCTGAGCTCTGCTTTCCAGGCACACGGGGAGGAATGTGTAAGGACACAGATGTGTATCCACACATCCCTGTCTCAGAAGGACTCTGAAAAGAGTACTCCAAGATTTCCACACCTAACAAATCCTACCCAGCCTATATTTTAGCAAATACAAACCCAAAGACTTGGTCCTGCTTAGTGCACTGAGCCCGCCAGAGATGTTCATTGGAAGAGAGGCAAACGTTGAGGGAACTCCATAACCCTCCTAGACAGATAAAAAAAAAAAAAAAAAAAAAATTTGGAAATACCCCAGTGTGTTCCAGCAGCCTATAACGAGAGGCTGGCTGTGGAAGAAGAATTGCTGGTATGATCTCAGGACTCAAGCCACTGTAGTCAGCCAGTCTGCCCACAACGATGGGCCAGCCAACACAATACCAGCTCTATGCTCACTGATAATCCAGACCCAAACACACACTGCATCTGTGCAGGAGGACGTGGAAACCTCAGGAAGATAGCAGGCTACCTGCTCTTCTAGGTTCAACAGCAGGGAAATTTCTTCTGCTGCTTGCAAAAACTCCTAATGGGGTCAGCTGAAATGATGGATGTAAACAGCTCCTCCAGCCACAGGCAGTGCCGGATACTCCTACAAGTACTAAGCTCCTGTGGGTATTACACAACTGCCTCTATTCAGGAGGCTAAAAAGGAGTTCAGTCCTGCTTGTATATGCTGGAATCATTACATACAGTGTTCCCATAAATCATATAAATGGGTGTTACTGTGCCACTGGTCAGGACAGCTGCTGTTATTATTGAAAACCCTCCTGGCAACCCCAGCCCGGTGCCACTCAAGCTGAGGCTGGCCTCGGTGCAGTTTGTGCTGGGCTCAAGTCTGTGCCCTGCAAAGTTTCCCCAGAAGATTTTGGCAGGTTTGAGGCTGCTGTGCCCGTTCTCCGTCACCCAAGGGTGACACATGGTGACACAGAGCCCTGTCACCAGCCACTCACCACGGGGAGTTCTGTGCCCTTGCAGGCTGCTCTGACCCCTTGGAGCAGGCTCTGCTCCACATCCCAGCCCGTTTTCCACTTGGGATGAAACACTTCGTGTGACACAGAGCACTGGGGAGAGCCACCCCAACCTTCCTGCTGGGGACATCACAGACACAGATGCACCCCAGAGCTCTCAGGGCACCCAGCAAAGCTGCTGGAGACAGAAGACACAAAAGCACAGGCAGCTTTTACCTCAGCCAAAGTGCCATCAGTTACCAGAAGAGACACTTGGCTAAACACAGAGACTGGAAGAGACAGAGAAGAGTCCCAGGAGGCAGCAGAAGGCCATGGACACCCTGTTTGTGGTCTTGTTCTGCACATTCCACCCTCAAGTCGGCTCTGTCTGAACCTCTCACCCACACACTAATTTATTCCTGTGGGTTTTCAAGAAATAGAAATTCTGAAACAAGATGTACAGAAAGTTTAGTACATGGTGTTAAAGCTAGCATCCATCATGCCAGCTCTGCCTCTCCAATGAATTCGTTCTGCTTGTTATTATCATCTGTCTATATTCATAAACAATACCCTTATGATTTTTTCCATGCCTATTTATTTCCTCAGTCACTGACTTGGTTTCCCGAGGCTATCAGAAAATTACATATAAATATTTATATAAACAGATCTCTATTTTGAAATGATCCCCAGCTACTTCTGAAAGCAATACGACATCAACCAAAAATCGAGGCATGCTTGGCACATGGAACTCACTACTGACTATGAAAACGGGTGTAGCTGAAATAGCCCCAGGAAAGGACCCACCAAACTCACATCCAGAATATATTTCAGTAAATATGGGGCCCGGGATTGGTACATGGTTGGGCAAAACTCTTGAGGAGATGGGAGAACAATTTCATGAGGGGCCATTCGTGCACCAGCCAGATGTGCTGTTACAGCTGTACTGCAGCACCACAGCTTATTAAGGGGGTGAAAGGATTGAATTGCTCTCCTGGACACATTTCCAGATTAAAATCTGATTACAGCAGGACAGAGAAGACAGCAAATGTTATCTCTGACGGTTTTTCACACAGAAAACAGCATCCAGCAATTCTTCCATTTTGGGTTATAAAGTAATTTAGAATGAGGAGGGAAAAACCTTCTGAAATAATCCCTTTGCAGACACGAGAAACTGCCATGTACGGTGCCATGCTGATGAGCCCAGCTATAATCCAATCTTTGCTTTCTGCTGACTGGCTGAGCCCTGGTGGTTTATGATGTCAGAGGAACCCCTCAAAAGAATTATAGCCTTTTAGTCAGCTCTGAACCACGTATTATTATGAATACTAAACTGGTTCAAGTGCTCTTTTGGTCTTGCTCTAACATTAGACAAAGTCCCAAGCAATTACCTATCTCTTCAAGGAATGTGTTTTCCTTGGCGTGGGATCCCGCTGGAAGCAGGAGGGAACATTTGTGGACACAACTTCCCCAGAGCCAGCACACGGCAAGGTACAAACACCAGGACAGGGCTCCCGTCACCACAGCCCCACAAAATAAAAGGCTTCCACCACAAGCAAATCTTATTCATCACGAAAACACGTTAAATAAACACAGATAGGGGTGATGCAGGCGAGAGGCACATCGTGGTGGCAAAGTCACTGCAAGTTACATCGTGGTGGAGAAACGTTAATTTGAAAACTGATGCCAGCATTAGCCCTGCAGAAAGAGGGGTTCAGGCAGTTCCTGCATCCAAGTGGCCTCAGTAAGTTCCATGACAGCAGCAGAACCAACTAAAATACAACTTCATTTGTATTTCAGAAGTTGCCTGTTCCAGTATTGGCAGCTGGAGCAGGACCACAGCTCTGTGACTCTGCTCCTTACACTGACCCTTGGTTTTTCTAAGCCTGGCTCATATCTGCTGAGATTTGGAGAATCTTTTTAGCTTCAACTGACAATTAACTATTTACTTAAAAGTGTGGGATTTTTTTAAATGTGAATTTCAACTCACAGTACTCATTATGCCACAGGAAGAATAAAAACCTATAAATTGTGTCATGTAGGTCAGGGATGCAATAGCTCTAAGCCAACACGGTCAACAGGCTGTGCTGTGTGTCAGAGCATCTGCCCAGATGCCACAGGAGTGAAGAGAGAGGTCCTACCAGGCCACAGGAACACTTGGACCTACGAGTTAATTATTGTCTGACCCAACTGAGAAGTCCCAAAGCAGTGGGAAGACCATCTATAGGTAAAAAGTGAAATGTGGTTATGGAAGGCCAGTGAGAGCCCAAGATCAGACTGCAGAGATGATCTTCTCTCTCACTGCTCTTACCATCCCTGCAGGATTGCCCTGAATTTCTTGGGTTCAACATAAAACCAAAAACTGAGCCTTAATTTCTTCACCAGCTGTTGGCTTGTGCACGGCCATTCCCAGGAGCAGCAGATGCTCTGTGGATCCCAGGTCAGTTCAGCTGAGAGCAGCCAGGGCAGCTCCAGAGCAGTGTATTGTTTGGACTCTGCTTGTGGAATGGCTGCTCTGTGCAGTCTGTGGGTGGTGACTCGGGTGCTATAATTACCACTCTAATTACATTGGCACGTTTCCTTCTTGGCGAGCCCCGTGGAATTACAGTCCCGTTACCTGACCTGGCTTTCTGATAGTCCTACCACAATGGGCTGGAGCATTTTGCTTTTGGTCTGGCCTCAGGCTGGTAGGCTTAGTGTGAATTGGAAGGCCAGGAATGCCAAGGTGGGTCGTTTTTGGTTTTTTTTTTCTGGAAGAAAAAAAATGTTGTCAGCATCTGCTTTGACTGCAAGTTTTACTTATGGCTCCTTCACGAGGTGAGGAGGAGGAGGAGGAATGGAGGAACCAGAACACTGGAAGGATCTGGCACTTCAAAGGAGAAGGGACTAGCAAATCTTGCCCATCTTTAACTTCTGCCTCATGTAACTGCATCACAAACATACAAAAACTGAGTGTGTCTGATAAATACGTCGCCTGGGACACCTGATCAAATTATTTGCATTGCGCTTTGGCATTAATGTCATAGTGGTAATTCTCATCTCTCCTGTAGATACTGCTTCAGATTTGGTGGGTTCAAAAACTCAAAACCATCCCGTGTCACAGATGGAACCCAGCTCACCTCTGCATTTGTTGCTGTCCATAACTGAGCCCATGTTAACCTTGAGTCATATAAAACAAAGAGGATGCTTTATGTACCATGGGGTCTTCAGGTGGGGGACCCAGAAAACTTTTTTTTTTTTGCTCTCTTCTTTCCCAAAATTGAACAAGGTTGCTGCAGAAGAGCTGTGAGGAGTTTCCATGCTCCTCCAAGCTGGATCCCACACTGCAGCCCTGGGTTGGGAGCCAGAGCTGTGTCCCAGCAGGCCGTGGTCTGGATGAAACCAGAGACTCCACTGCAAATCTTTTGCAGATCCTTCTTTCCTTTATAGCACTCAGGGGGATTCGGTTTTGGTGACTTTGCTGAACAATTCTCTAAATCAAAGCTGCCTCTTGAAACTCTCCATTTTTTTCTGACGGATTTTTCTCCCTGCTGATTCGGAGCCAACTTGGGAATAGGAGTGTTACAGGATGTTCAGCACTTCTCTGGGTCAGGCTGCAGCTGCCTGAGGTAGCCACTTCACTCGAGGAAATTATTTGAGGTTTTCTGAGAGCCTCTTGACAGTAGGTAAAGATTGTTTCAGCTTGTGGGAGTGCCAGCTAGAAGCCTCCATAACCTGAATGACATGCAATGTCATAAAAACTCCTGCTAAAACTCACCCTGTCCGTGCAAGATGCTGGTCCTGACGTCAGGGTCTGTCATTTCAACCATCACTGAGCACCTCATCTGGATAAGAACTGGCAAGCTGGAGATGGCCTACAAGTATCTCCTAGCAGGAGACCCTTCCATGGATTATTTTAGCTAAGAATGTAATTCCTCACGTCTTGCAGATCTCTTCCCCGTTCTCTCAGGGTGGAAAAAAAAATGTACTACTGTGAGAAAAAGGGAGAAATGGATGATTTTTGGCCAAAGCTCTTCTGTGGTGACTAAGCAGACTGCAGTGTGATACGTCTCAGTCTGAACAGCCCCATTTTGATGACCCTGTCACACATAATTACCAACAGAACTTCCAGTTTTTCTTTAGCTTGTGCAGTAGTCCCAGAAATCCTGACTGTTGGGCATTATCTGCCTTATATGAGTTGTAATCGCATCACATTTTTGTTTATATCCACCAGTAATAGAAAACATGCATATCTTCAGTTCGACTTCAAGAATAAAGTAAATATATAATTCTGGCAAATTGTTTGGAATTATGGTTTAACAGCATCTGGTTCAGATATTCTGTAGTAAATTGTTGGCACAGGCATTGCCACATTTTTTTTATTATTATTATTATTATTATTTGAACCAAAATGTTCTCAGAAACATGTGGTTCTCGTCCAGCTTCCATGTAATCCGTTTTATGACTGCCACAAAGCTGACGAAGTTTGAAACTTAAACTACCTGGGCAGAAGGGATTGTTTCTGGACACTCATTACACAGCTGATTAACTGAGGAATAAGCAATTCTGGCATGTAACCCGGCGTGTCAGTTGTTTTGGCTTTTTGTCTCAAGGAGTTGTCTTTCTTGAAATACCTCCCCAGGTACAATGTGTACATTCCACCCTGTTTTGCTCACAAATTACATACCTGTCCTTTATGTCAAGTCCAATAGAGCTGCACCAGGTTTTCTTATTCCACATTAAAAGTAACCAATTACTTGAGTAAATACCTGTTTTAAAAATATCTCAGAGTGGTTTCCTGCCGCTCTAAATACTGAAATATTCAGCAGCATTTCTGACTCTTATAAATCTTTCCACGTTCACATTTTATCAAAGAAGCCACATCAGCTTTAAACCCGTGCACAACTCATTAGGACATTTCTCAATTACATGATTTTTACACGAGCAATCAGGAAGAGAATGTCTGTGTCATTTTTAATATAATTAGCTTTGGCTTTTCATGCATTTCATTTTCTGTAACTTTATTGTCAACTTCTGCTTGTTCCTCATAAAAACTAGTTACCAGAAATTCAAAATCGATGATGAGAGGGGAAAAGTGGCTTAAAATACAACCCTTTGAAGCCTCCCAACAGACCTACATTTACTGAGCCTAACAGGTTCTCCAGTGTCGAATCCCATTTCAGTCACTGTCAGCAGCTTTATTCGCACCATCCGAGAACCAGCTTGTGGGAATTAAATCAACATGTTCCCAGAGCAGGTCCCACACCAGGAGGAACCAAGTCCAAGAAGCAGCTTCCCCCGATCTCCTGACCACGTTCCCAGCAGGGCTTTGCAGCTCTGGGCTGGCCTCGTAATGATGTGTCATTTGCAAGTCAGCACCTTGCACTAAGCCTCGAGGTGGGAAAATTACCCAGGAGAAGAGGCAACACTAAATTCCCCTGTCTTGCTTATTTTCTCAAGTCTGATGAAATCCCACTGCGCTGCCGGGGCTGCACGACACAGCTCACTTTAACTCCACTGTGAAATGTGTTTAGTCACAGATAGAGAGCCCAGAACGCAGACCTTGGCACACCTTCCCCACAGCATCCTCTTCCCTTTTGAAGTCATCGGCCTCTCTGTCCTTCAGAACTGGGTGTGCTTGCTCTCTGCCTGTGCGCTGGAGCCTCTTGCACAGCATTCCTCAGCCTTCACCTGCCTGCAACGGCCTTGCAGGGACACAGCCCTCTTAATAGTCATGAGGGCAGCTCATCTCCCTAAAGACGCCAAACAATTAAATGCTTCCCATTTCAAGGCAGTTGCAAAACGCTCGTGCCACTGCTTGAGCATATGAAGCCTTAATCGAATTATGAAACACTCTTCAAATGAAAAGCCTGTGTATGTTAACCAAAGGGAGCTCAGAGAGTGTTCCTGAAAGCCAACAGGTGTTCAGAGCTTCTGGAAGGAGTTATGATCCTCTCCAAAGTGTTCCTGCTCAAATACGTCCTCAAACGCCTCGCAGCAGGGCGCCATCCTGCAGTCAGGCTCCTGTGTCCACACAAGCTCCCAGTGCTGGAGTAAAGCTGCAGGCTCAGTGCCTTTGGGATTCAGGCATCCCAAGTGCCCTGGAAACCAGCCCCTAAATCACTGGAATTGGTAACTATTCTGTAAAATCACCTGGCAGTCGATCGTGCTGCCAGGGAGCGAGTTATGAGAGGCGCCAGATCTGCTGGAGCATGACCTGTGGATCCCTCAGAGCACTCACCTCCAAAGTGCAGCCACAGCTCCCTGGCTCCCTAGGGAAGGGCTGGATGGCACCAGGTCCTCTAATCCCAGGAGCACCCTGAGGAGTGACCTGGAGAGAGAGAGAAGAGCGGGGAAATCCCGCAGCTCTGAGTGCCACCCGCTGCCCAGCTCTGCGTGCTGAGCAGGAGGAGATGGGAAATGCTCAACGTGCTGACAGCCGGCAGGTTTCCTCCCCAAAGTGACACAAGGAGGGGCTGTTTTAGGCACGGTTTTGGTAAGGAAAAGATGTTAAAGTAACCTTGATTGGAGCGATTAATACAATATGGGCTGAAAAGGAGGAGCAGCCCACTACGGCAGCTGGGGCTGTGGGGTTCAAAGGACATGCTCTGAGAAATTAGGAGACCTGACTAGAGAAATCAACCAGAGGGAGGAGGAACATGGGATCCGGAGGATGGAGACTGCACAGAATTTAAAAGTCAAAAGGGTAAAACATGTCCAAAAATTGTGACTTTAAAAAGAGACAGAAAGATTGATGAGGAATGGCTGCAGGAGGACATCAGACTGAAAGCAGCAGGGAAACAGCATTATGAGAAAGCATCATTTGCCAGGCACCAGGAAAAAAATATATTTTATATAAATATAATACAAACTTGCTGGTTAGAAGCAGTACATTGGCTTTTATCTCCTGCAACAGAGAAAAACTGCCAGCCTTCAAATTCTCCAGTTCAACTCATTCAGCCTCTGGTCTTTCAGTGCTCGAGCTAAGTTAGACCTAGCAAAGGCAATTAAATAGCAAAACTCTTCAGCAATATAAATAGTAAGAGAACAAGGACAAAAGAAGGGCCAGGCACTCCGGGTAAGGTACAAATGGAGAAGAAAAACCTATTCCTTTAATAGCCCTGCTGTCAAAAAGGGCAGAGCCCATCCCAGGGGCACGGGGGCTTTGCAGACATCCACGCTGGCACAGCCAGCTCCTTAGAGGAAAGCTGCAAGTTGCAGCTCCGAAGGCAGCAGCACGTTGATAAAAGGGAATTTCCACACGAGCTTGGCACCGCCGTTAAGAATTTCAACCTTAAAAAAGACGTTGCGATGTCAAACCCTCCGGAAGGATAAAAAAAAAAAAAAGAAAATAAAACTTCGCACGGCTCAGCCCCGGCACACAAACCCCGTGGGCCTGAGACAAAACCAGGGAAGGCCGGGGCTGCCCGGGGGCTGCGAGGGGGTGTCAGGACGTGCCTGCTGGTGCGTAGCCGTGGAGCCATGGTCCTGCGGCGCGGTGTCACGTCCCGCCGAGGAGACCCTTGCTCGGGGAGGTGTGAGTGGATTTCCTCAAGTGCATTTTGACAGCTGTGAGGAAGCGGGCGGCAGCAGCAGCTGGAGACATTCCTAGCTGCGCCCCCCCCGGCGGGACCCCCGCCCCCGGCAGGGCACAGCGCGGCCCGGCACTGCCGGGGGCTCGGGGGCTGCAGGGGAGGGGGGGGCAGGACCGCATGGGGCCGGCGGGGTCTGATGAAACATCTGATGTGCATTACGGCAGGGCAAGGGGAGACACGCTCGCCCCTCCCCAGCCAGCGCGGCACTTCTCATCACCTGCTACGGATTTTCCCACCTCGTCCTGTGGTGTGTGTGTGTGTGCGTGTGTCCCCCACCCCGCTCCAGCTACCGGACAAAAGGCAGAGCTGCTGGGGGGGTTGCGAGGGTGATGCTCTCCTCACGGTGCTGACGGTCTGAGGGGGTTTGTCCCCCCGGGAAAGCAGCGCCCGTCCCTGTTCGCCCATCCGGGTCTGCGCCCAGGGTACCACTTTCCCCCCTCAAATGATGCATTTGGCCCAAATCCCCTCGCAGCAAGCAGGGTACAAAATCCCAGGATGCGGGGGGGGAAAGAACCAAGGGAGTGGAAGGTTTCCAAGAAAGTCATTGCAATAGCTGCTTCGGAAAGGGATTTTTTTTTCTTTGAAATCAAGTCTTGCCATGAGGCGGCAGTGCCGCAGGACGGCCGGCGCTGGCAGCCGGCTCCGGGCACGGGCACCCCGCTGCTCCCCGCGCAAGGCCGGCGGCGGCTGGAGCGCCCCGAAGTTGCCCGCGGAGGGGGTGGGGGAACCGGCCGCCGGCTGCCGCCTCCCTCCGAAGCGTCTCAAAATCCCGCTTTTTCACCTTCTTTTTT